>JARYGA010028673.1:0-42422 GCA_030545235.1 Helianthus tuberosus
AATAGAATTTTTAAATCAAAAGTTTATTGTAAACCTTTACCCAATGAGTCTGGCAGGATTTGATATTGTATTAGGAATGGATTGGTTAATAGCCAATAAAGCCAGTATTCTATGTGATCAAAAGTCAATACAAGTAAATTCACCAAAAGGTGAAAATATCACAATTAAAGGGGATAAGCCAACCAGATCCACGAAATTAATCTCTGTGATGAAAACAACAAGTTACGCTAGGAAAGGATCACTAGTGTATATGATTTCTGTAATCATTAACACTAAAGGAAAGGAATTAAAAGATATCCCTGTAGTATCTAAATTTTTAGATGTATTTCCAGGAGAATTACCAGGATTACCGCCGGACAGAGAAGTCGAATTCAGAATTCATCTGCTACCAGAAACAACACCAATTGCCAAGGCACCTTACCGATTAGCACCAACGGAAATGCAAGAACTAAAGAAACAACTAGACGAACTTTTGAAAAAAAGATTCATACAGCCAAGTTCATCACCTTGGGGAGAACCAATCTTATTCGTCAAAAAGAAAGACGGATCAATGCGTATGTGCATTGATTACCGAGAATTGAACAAAGTCACGATTAAAAATCGGTACCCATTACCGAGAATCGATGATTTGTTTGATCAGTTACAAGGAGTTCGATTCTTTTCTAAAGTTGTCTTACGCTCAGGATATCATCAATTAAAGGTACAGGAAGAGAACATTCCTAAGACCGCTTTCAGACCAAGGTATGGCCATTATGAATTTACTGTCATGCCATTTGGTTTAACCAATGCCCCAGCCGCATTTATGGACATGATGAACCGAATATGTAAGCCATATTTGGATAAATTCATAATTGCATTTATAGATGATATTCTCATTTACTCTAAAAGTAAAGAGGAACATGCAGCGCATCTGCATGCAGTTCTAAATTTGTTAAGAAAAGAAAAGCTTTATGCTAAATTTTCAAAGTGTGAGTTTTGGTTAGAAGAAGTACAGGTTCTCGGACATTTAGTCAATCATGAAGGAATGTGGATCCCACAAAGATTGAGGCGATTACTAAATGGAAAGTCCATGAATCACCAACGGAGGTTAGAAGTTTTCTAGGATTGGTCGGTTATTATAGACGGTTTATCCGAGATTTTTCTAGAATAGCCATTCTGCTAACAAAACTAACCTGTAAGTCTGTTAAGTTTGAATGGGGATCAAAACAAGAAGAAGCCTTTAGAATCCTTAAGAAAATATTAACCAACACACCCATACTAGCATTACCAGAAGGAACTGAAGATTTTGTAGTTTATTGTGACGCTTCTAAGTTAGGTTATGGATGTGTGTTGATGCAACGTCAAAAGGTTATAGCCTATGCTTCTAGACAACTTAAGAATCATGAAGAGAATTATGCAACCCTTGATTTAGAATTAGGAGCAATAATTTTTGCCCTGAAAATTTGGAGATATTACCTTTATGGTAGTAAGTTTACCATTTTCACCGACCATAAGAGTTTAAGATATGTTTTCGAGCAAAAAGAGCTATATATGAGACAAAGACGCTGGATGGAAATTCTTAGTGATTACGATTGTAGTATCCAGTATCATGCAGGAAAAGCTAACGTAGTAGCCGATGCTTTAAGTCGAAAATATCATGAAAAGCCAAAGAGAGTACGTTCTATTAAATTAAATATGCAGATAGATTTAAACGAGCAAATTAGAAAATTACAAGAATCAGTAATCAAAGATGATACTGAAAAATTGAAGGGAATGATTAAGGAATTAGAACAAGGAACAGATGGAATTTGGAGATTCCATAAGAAAAGGATTTGGATACCTAAACTAGGAAACCTACGCCACCGAATATTAGAAGAAGCCCATAAGTCATGTTACATCCTGGAAGTGATAAAATGTATCAAGACTTAAGAAAGAATTTTTGGTGGATAGGAATGAAAAAGGATGTAGCAGCTTATGTTGCCAAGTGTCTAACATGTTCACAGGTCAAAGCTGAACATCAAAAACCTTAAGGTTTGTTGCAGCAATTGGAAATGCCTGTATGGAAATGGGAATTGATATCAATGGACTTTGTTACCAAATTACCCAAGACACGAAAAGGTAATGATACAATCTGGGTGATTGTAGATAGACTAATTGAATCTGCTCATTTCTTACCAATGAAGGAAACTTTCAGTATGGGACAACTAGCCAAGTTGTATGTAAATGAAATAGTTTCATTACATGAAATTCCTTTATCTATTGTTTCTGATAGAGATAGCCGTTTTACTTCTCATTTTTGGACAAGTTTCCAAAAAGCAATGGGAACCAAGCTAAATCTAAGCACAACTTATCATCCTCAAATGGATGGACAAAGCGAAAGGACGATTCAGACAATGGAAGATATGCTTAGAGCTTGTGTAATTGATTTCGAAGGAAATTGGGACGATCATCTACCATTGATAGGATTTGCTTACAATAACAACTATCAAACCAGCATCAATGCCACACCATTCGAAGCACTTTATGGACGAAAGTGCCGAACCCCGGTCTGTTGGGCAGAAATTAGAGAAAAACAATTTTCTGGACTGGAGATAGTACAAGAAACAACAAACAAAATTATTCAAGTCAAGGAACGACTAAAAGCAGCACGCGATCGACAAAAGAGTTAAGCTGATAACAGGCGAAAAGCATTGGAATTTCAGGTAGGAGACAAGGTATTATTAAAGGTTTCTCCTTGGTATGTTGGACCCTTTAAGATTGTTAAAAGAATATGACCAATAGCTTATCAGCTACAACTGCCAGAAGAAATGGCTGGAATACATGATGTATTTCATGTACGTAATCTCAAAAAGTGTTTAGCCGATGAAACACTAGTGGTATCTCTTAAGGACATAGAGGTAAATGAAAAGCTCAAGTTCGTAGAAAAGCCTCTACAAATTGAAGAAAAGAAAGTCAAGAATCTCAAACACAAGAGATTAGTTCTAGTCAAAGTAAAATGGGATTCCAAGAGAGGACCAGAGTACAGATGGGAGCTTGAATCTGAGATGCAGAGGAAATATCCACACCTATTCCAGTAGACCTCGAGGACGAGTTCTAAAACAAGGTGGGGGAGGATATAACAACCCTCCTAAAATAATTCTGACACTCCAAAAATATTTAGAACATCCCTATACGTCCTAAAATACACCCCGTATATGAAATTTGACCCTATATACCTATAATTTTACAAAAATAAAATAAAAACAAGAAATTAGGGCGCTTACGGGCCCCAAAGACTTAGTCTTCGGCTTACGCGGGCTGCGATATATAGTCCATCAGGCGAGTCCCTGGGCTGCCACGTGTCCCCACTCGTGTCGCAGCTAGTTGATGACCAGACGAAGCTAGGGCCTACACACCCTACGTTGCGGGCTGTGAAGGCTTTGCCTTCGGCTTACGCGGGGCGCGACAAACTCGATTTCCAGCCCTATAAATTGGAACGATCGGCAGTTCCTTCCAGTTGTTCAAAATCAATAATTCTCTCTCAATTTCTATAGTGTAGACATTATATCTAGGCATTATACCCACTAAATTAGCGAAGCTCTGCCTCGTTGTAAGTATTTTAACCCATGGTTACGTATTAGATATGCTGCCCGATTGATTTAGTGCTCTGTAACGACTGTCGAGGTTCTGCCCGACGTAGTCATTAGAGTTCTGTCTCGGGGAGGGTATAACTAATATAAATATTGGGTTATTATACTAACGCATGTGCATTGTTTAATTTATTAGATTATAACCAGGAAACCACAGGAAAAAGTCTAGATTAGCAAAGTGAGTAATATCCTTTTTGTAAATCTTTTTGCAAAATGTTTTTCCAAAACCTCAAATGTTTAAATTATATTTTACAGTGATTGAGTATTTGTAATTCTACAATTATCGTCGGTATGTTGGGGTTTTGTATACAAAATTTGTTACTACACTGTGAGTAGTAACATGACCACAAGTCGGGTCGACAGTACCGTGGGTGGTAATTAAGGTAGAATAATAAACAAATGTAATTGCTGGATTGCCCTCAATACTGTACAAGGATAAAATCTGTTTTGATTAAAGTGGGAGTCACTCACCAGTATTTCCCACTGAAAAATGTTTTTAAAACGCGTTTCAGGTAACAAAATGTGAAAGCCAAAATAGAAGCCAGCTGGAGAGCACTGAAGGCTTGGGAAAATGTGGCTATAAAAGTTACCTAATTAAAGAAAGATGTTTTATTCAATAAATTAGGGTCTATCCCTATAAACATGTTTGTAATGAAAACTTGGGTTTTATCCCAATATGTTATAAAAATGTGGTGTTTTACTCTGATAAAATATTTCCTAACTATGGTCCTGATGAAAATTCCGTTTCCAAATAATGATAAACACCGATACCACCATCTCTGAGTAGGCCGCAGGCACCCGCCTCCTGAGGCTGGGTCAGGGGTTGCGACAAACAACACCAGTACTGTCACGCCTTTGGTTGAGGGAGTTGATAAGGACCCGGTGAATGTAGCGGTATAGAGGGCCCCATAACTGTGAGCTCTTGGTTTGGCTTGGATCATATGCTCCTTCTCAGATTTGAGCCCATGCCGTTTGATGTGGGTTTTGTGACATTTCGCGGAGACCACCCATGTTTTCCTCATTTCCGGCATCTTCTTCAGCAAACAACCCAATGATTGACCCAAACTGTGCAATGGAGATTGAGAGTAAATTTCCAGCACAACGAAACTCAACCCCCTCTTCATCAAACGGCTCCGCTTTAGCTTTGAATGCAAACGTGCTATAGAACTCCATATTGTATTCATGGACCGAATGGAGTCTAGTGCAGAGGGCCGCTCGAAGTGGACCCGTGACTAGGTTGTTGAAGCGGTCAATCTGCCCCACTGCTTCCAGGGTGTCTAAGCAAACTTGTCTCGGGTTTTCCTCGGGCCTATTTTGAAGAACTTCAAATCTTGCTTGATAGTTCCACTCATTCTGGTTGAAGCGTGTGAATTTCTTGGCCATCTGAAAGAAAACACAAAATAATTAGCACGAAACAGTAAATTTCCGAAAAAAACTGAAAACAGCAAGCTGAACACAACCCCGTGGCCACTGGCCACGCCCCGTGTTCGAGTGAAGATTGCTGGCCACACCCCCGTGGTCGCCACGTGCTCAGGCGTCTGTTTCCCAAAAATCCAATTTTTCGTCCCGGTTTTGAAAACTTGAAATTTTTGGTTGAGTAGGGGCGGTTTTCCCCGAAAATGAAACCCCAAGTGCTGTTTTTCAAAAAACAAACTGTTTACCCTTCCAATTTTATCTTTTTCGGTTAAAAAACAAGGGTTTGAGTTTTTTGTTAGAAATCGGGTGATTCTTCAAGCAATTCAAGTTGATTTACTTCCTATAACACATAACTAAACTACTACTAACACATCTAAGCAAAAATTTGAGGTTTGATTCGGTTCAAGTTGAAGAACCCTAGATTTTTCCCAAATTTTCGATGTTAAACTACATGCAAATGATTAATCTAACTAACTATGATGATAGAATCATACCTTGATGTTGTTGAACAGTGGAAGAACGTGAAAATCTGCAGAAATTTCCGGTGGAACCAGAGAGTTTTCGGGGAAACGGGTCATGTTGAAGTGAACAAATGAAAAGAAAATGGGTTTTTATCCCGACAGTAGCCGGCCACGGCCCCGTGTCCAGCTGGGCACGGCCCGGTGGGCGGGTGATAACTGAATTTTTTTATTTATTATTTTTTTATAGTGCATGTGTGAGTGACCTGTTTCCCAAAACTTGATTTTAGAAATCTTACCGATTTAGAAGCTTTCCCGACGTTCGTTACTTACAAGATATGACGTTGATACACAAACCTTCGTTTATTCGTCAACCGCTGCAGCGAGATTTCCTCCTCTTCATCCTCAATGAATCCTTGATAAAGCTTTAGGCATTGGCCATTGACTTTGAATGGAATCCCATTCCGAGATTTAATTTCAATTGCACCGTGTGGAAAAATATGGGTGATAGAAAAAGGTCCCGACCTCCTAGACTTTAATTTACCGGGAAATAATCGAAGGCGTGAGTTAAACAATAGAACTTGATCTCCTACCCAAAATTCATTAGGTTTAATATGTTTGTCATGCAAATTTTTCATTCTTTCCTCATAAATTTTGGAGTTAGAGTATGCGTGATTCCTTAATTCGTCTAATTCATTTAATTGACAAAATCGATTTTTCCGGCAATTTGTATGTCTGAGTTTACGTTTTTAATTGCCCAATAGGCTTTATGTGCTATTTCTATTGGCAAATGACAACTTTTTCCATAGACGAGCTTATATGGGGTGGTACCTATTGTTGTTTTATATGCGGTTCGAAAAGCCCATAAAGCGTCATCTAATTTATCGGCCCGTTCCTTTTTATTTAACCCTACGGTTTTCTCAAGTATTATTTTTAAACCTCGATTAGTCACTTCGGCTTGTCCATTTGTTTGAGGGTGATATGCTGTTGAGATCCAGTGATAGACCCCATACCTTGTTAAAAATTTTCAAGTTGATGGTTACAAAAATGGGTACCCCTATCACTTATTAACGCTTTTGGAATTCCAAAACAAGAAAATAATCGTTTCAGGAATCTTACCACAACTCTTCCATCATTGGTTGGAAGGGCTTCGACCTCGACCCATTTTGACAAGTAGTCCACTACCACAAGTATATATTTGTTTCCTTTTGACGGTGGGAAAGGTCCCATAAAGTCGAGTCCCCACACATCAAAAATTTCACAAACAAGAATGCCATTTTGTGGCATTTCGTTTTTGGAAGAAATATTACCTGATCGTTGGCATGCATCACAAGTCTTTACAAGACTTTTGGCGTCTTTGTAAATGGTCGGCCAATAAAATCCTGAATCAAATACCTTTCACGCGGTACTAGCGACACATTGATGTCCTCCGTATGGACCTTCATGACAATGGCGTAGAATTCTTCTTGCTTCACTACCATGTATGCATCGTCGGATAAGTTGGTCGTCACACATTTTGAAAAGATAAGGATCTTCCCAAAAATAATGCTTTACATCGGCGAAGAATTTTTTTTCTTTGATGATGTGACCATCCTTTTGTGACTATTCCGCTAGCTAAATAGTTAGCATAGTCGGCGTACCATGACTCTTCTCGGTACTCCACCATTTCTAGGGACTCCATTGGGAATTTTTCATTGATTAGCTCGTCCATAGTTGCCTCCAAAGTTGGATCTTCTAAGCGGGAAAGATGATCTGCAGCGGTGTTTTCTGCTCCTCGTTTGTCTTTTATTTCGAGGTCGAATTCTTGGAGGAGTAGAATCCATCTAATCAAACGTGGTTTAGCATCATGTTTCTTAAAGAGATAACCATGGTTGCATGGTCTGTATAAACTATCGTTTTAGAAAGAACAAGATAAGAACAAAATTTATCAAAAGCAAATACTACAGTTAGTAATTCTTTTTCAGTTGTTATTTAATTTTCTTGTGTGTCGTTAAGCGTTTTACTAGCGTAATATATTGGGTGAAAATGCTTATCTTTCCTTTGTCCTAAGACAGCTCCAACTGCAAAGTCGCTTGCATCACACATCATTTCAAAAGGTAATTTCCAATCAGGCGCTATCATGATAGGTGCATTGACTAGCATTTCTTTTAGCGTTAAAAATGCTTGGTTGCAATCCTTGTCAAAGATGAAAGGAGCATCTTTTTCAAGTAATTTTGTTAGAGGTCTTGAAATTTTAGAAAAGTCTTTAATAAATCATCTATAAAATCCGACATGTCCTAGGATACTTCTGATGGCTCTAATGGAGGATGGGGGTGGTAATCGGGAAATAGTGTCTATTTTGGCCCGATCAACCTCCTTTCCTTCGCTTGAGATATTATGACGAGTACTATTCCCTCCGTTACCATGAAATGACATTTTTCCCAATTAAGGGCGAGGTTAGTTTTCTCACATCGGGATAGCATTCGTTCAAGGTTATCGAGGCATTGGTCATACGAATCTCCAAAGATAGAAAAGTCATCCATGAAGACTTCCATAGTCTTTTCTATCATGTCATGGAAGATTGCCACCATGCAACGTTGGAAAGTTGCGGGGGCATTACAAAGACCAAAAGGCATGCGTCCATAAGCAAAAGTTCGATAGGGACATGTGAATGTTGTCTTTTCTTGGTCTTCGGGTGCTATCGGGATTTGAAAGTAACCTGAAAAAACCATCCAAGAAACAGTAAAATTTATGACCGGATAATCTTTCTAACATGTAACATCTGTGCTTGTTATCTTTATGAACAGTTCAATTATCAATAAAACAATGTTATTTGATCCCAATGTTTGTTTGGTTGTGTTTTACATTTTTCATGTTTTGACTTTTATTCAATTTCAAACTCTACATAGCTTTCTTGAGAGTTATACGCAAACTAATACGTAAAAGTAATCAGTTTAATGCGAAAAATACTCCGGAACATCAACATATACTTAACATACCTTAAATAACCTTTACATAGCTTAGAAATAAGTTTTGAAGGCTTTGGTATGGCAAAAACAAGCTAATTCGCCTACAGGGACTAAATTTGACAAACTGCGAAAGTATGCCAACTTGAACTGTAACAGACATTCCGGAACATGACCATAAGTTAAACATACCATATATACCCTTTACATAGCTTAGAAATAGGCTTTGATGGGTTCGGTATGCTAAAATAAACTTTTGGCTCATTCAGGGACTAAAAGTGTCAAAAAGTGCATAAGTTTGCACTTTCGCGCATAACTTACGTTCTGAATACATCCGGACATCCAAAAATTTATGTAAGCACTAAAATATTTTATTTTAGTGTTTGGCATAAGAAAAATCCATTCGTCGCGTCATTTGGATCGTTTTTCGCGCTTATGCCCATTCCGTCGTAATTAACCGAACAACGCAATCGTACGACCAAACGAACCGACATCCGAGATATTTTTGAGCACATTTTAAGTTCCCTATACTTTAACTTCATTTTAGAGCTTTGAAATGGGGTTAACGGGCCTTGAACGTGTCGGAAATGAGCTTATTACACAACAGGGACCAAATCTGCCATTCTGCCAAATTAGGTCCTTGCGCACCTCAACACTATGAGTGTTACGGTGCGCAAGCAGTCCCCAGATCAGATAAGATCAATTAATCAGCAGATTACAGCTGTTAAACTCCCAACCACACACCCACACTTGCCCTTTCAGTTCATGAGGGGCCATTTTTAGTCACCACAACATTCCAACAAGTGTACGAACGAGATTCGATCACGTTATTCAAGAAACGATCTTAACGGTTCGAAGAATACTATAAATACCCACATCCCCCAACTTCAAAACCCACTAGAATCTGATTTGAGAAGCTCTAAGTTGAAACCTTTGTTTCATACCTGAGCTACTTGAATCAAGATTAGCATTCGGGGACCCTTCGTAAGTATTCCTTCGTTCTTTTATTGCTTTTCGAGTCCGAAAGTCAAAATTTGTTTGACTTTCTGCGTTGACCAGTTTTTGGTCAATGCGAAGTTCGTTTGAACTTCGCAACATGATCGTAATCACGATGGTTATAGTCCCTTGTGACTATGCCTACTGATTACCACGTTGTCTAGGGTCGTAAGGGTAAGCGATCTAATAATTCGCTTATACCTTCGAACCCGACCCATTTGGTCGATCATTAGGATCCGACCAAACACATTAGGTGACCATAGTATATAGGGAATAACCTTCCGAGGTTATACCTTATGGTCGCTTCTTTAAGTAGTTGTATGATAGGTAGTTTATATGCCTTAGGTAAATTACCAAAATACCCCTTTGATGCCAAAATTCATTTTAAACATATGTAACATAACTTTTGACATCTAAACTGATTTGAAAACAATATTAGACATGTTAAGGACAAGTTAAGCGGTCCGAACGCGTTTCACGCGAACGACGCGTTAAAGTAGCATAAGCTACCTAAACGGCTCGTAATGGGTCGTAAGCACTTAGGCTAGGTTTCATTTAGCATGTAGGCTTTGTTAAACCATACTACATGAGTTCCAATACTCATCTGGTTTACGAGCCCTCATTCTATCCGATCCTCTGATATAGGTCCGGTTTATTAACATAGTTACCTATATTAGGTGCCGTTTGATTCCGTGATCTCTAGCATTGCTTGGTGGTTATCTTAGGACTTCTGAGCAATCTCAAGTGAGTACATAGACCCCTCTTTTACTGTTTTCCAAACATTTTGGGGTGGAACACATGTGCCTACTTGTTACTTTCATGCTTTCCTGTTTTCACACCATATACCTGCTATGTTTGTTAGTACATTATAGTACATGATTTCATTACATTTCATGCTATGTATGCCCATTGTGTGCGTACTTAGTACATCGTTTTACATTACACTTCATGCTATGTATGCCCATTGTGTGCAATATTTAGTACATTTGTTTCCATCACATGCTTACATTTTGGTATGACATTTGGGTTGTTTAAAATGGAACAATACATTCATTAACATTAGCTACGCCGTTCGTTAGTAGGTAGTGGTACCATAGGAATTGACAACTCCCGTTCCGGACATCCTGGGTAGGTTTGGATGAAAGGAATGACCGAATTCGATACACATAACGTAGATAAACCTTTAATTTGTTTAAGGGTTTATTGCCACAGTCTCAAGGCTTGGATGTATGCATTTTCACAATACCGCATAATTGTTTGTATCAGTATAGCATGCATTTGTTCCACAAAACATAACTTTGATTTAAACCATGTTTTACTTCAATACCTTGTTTTTGTGCATTTTACATATGGTTCAGTTGATATATTTCACTTACCATACATGATATTCTTGGGTACACATTACATGATCTACATTAAACATAAACATTTTGACATTGATATACACATTTAGTGGTTTACATTGAACATAGACATTTCGATATGGTTTACACATTAACACATGACAATTCATTTATACACAAACAATTTACATTGGTGATTGGTTTGAGTAAGTGATTTGAGTAACGAGGCGTGTGTAATATGATACAAGCATGGTGGATACGCCGCTGGTACTTCCTATATATAAGTGTTTGTATGACATTACATGTCGTAGCGTTACTTAAATCATTTCAATATTTGACATATTACGTTTTACATAAACAACTTATTTTCACAAGACATTGATTTACAAAACAACTTATCTTATGCAAACTCATTTTACTTGGTTATTCATTTAACCTTACATTATTCTCTTATTTATACATATCATCGCTTTTTGAATGATTTACAAAACAAAACAATTTACAAGGTTCATGACTGACTTTTGTTAAACAACTTTTTCTAAACTTATAAGCCATGAATCCTCTTTTCACAAATCCTATGTATCTCACAGGCATTTTTATGCTGACGTACCTATTTTCACATGTGTTTTCAGAAGCTTTTGCGTAGGATGACGATCGTGACACTAGGGTGGACCTGTGCCTTAGAGACTAAAAATGAAGATAGACTAGTTTAATTATGTTATGAACTCTTTGTTTCCTGTTTAAGACAATATAACACTCCTGTTTAATAAATAAAATATAACTTTGTATGCCATGGTTGTGAAACAATTAATTCTGTTACAACACTCCCCGACGTTTTCCGCCACGTTTTGTATGTTCTACGTGGCCGGGGTGTGACAGAAGAGTTGGTATCAGAGCCAATGGTTATAGGGAATTAGGTTATTAGTAATTCTTTGACCTAGACTATAACCTTTTTAGGACCCTAGCACAAGTTATCTTGTGTTTAGATCTTAAAACATGCACATCACCTATCCTTAGGTGATTATCAAAACAAAAACCAAATTTTTCCGTAACGATTTTTGAAAAACAATCTTCTGTTTTTGAATGATTTATTACTAGGTTTTGAACCCTCTATTGTAAGGTTTTGAACCCACTGTTATATGGTTTTGAACCCCTTTGAGTTTTCAAAATCTCGTCAAGGTTTTGGGTTTTAAATAATGTGAACACGTGCAAACTGGAAGGGTGAATGCCTGTACCCTGGGTTTTCTGTCTAAGGCTAGAGTGTTCGTACAAATCCACATAATCGGACCATTCACTCTTACATGGGAACTCTTGGGGTGAGTGTTCACTTATAGGTGAGCATGTCTTCGCGATACATTATTTTGACCCATTTACTTTGATTAGTCACTGTGTGTCGCTTGCTTGCTTTGTGATGCGAACAAATGACCACCATCTTTGCTGTTGTCAATTTTTGTTTCATCTCATTCTTTTCATCCAATCATCTCACTCGTTTCCTTTCATGTTTTCCTCTTTTAGAATGCCTCCTCGACGCGAAAACCAGATAACGACTGCCGAACTGGCAGAAATCATTGCGCAGCAGATGGCTGCTCAATTCCCAAACCTCTTTGCTCAATGGAACCAAGCCAACAACAACAACAATGCTCCATGCAAATACAAGGATTTTAACTCGGCTAAACCACTCAAGTTTAGTGGTTCTGAAGGAGCGACTGGGCTTCTTCAATGGTTCGAGAGCATTGAGAATACTTTTTGGCACATGCAGTGTCCTGACAATCGCAAGGTCGAGTTTTCTTCGAGTGTGTTTCAGAAGAGGGCTCTCACATGGTGGAACGGGGTTATGAGAGACCGTGGTGCAGAAGATGCTCTAGCACAGACATGGGCTGAACTCAGGGCCCTTATGATGAGGGAGTTCTGCCCTCGTCATGAACAGCGAGCTTTGGAAAGAGAGTTCGATGACTTGAAACAAGACAGTGGCGAGCACATGGCATATACTGATAGATTTGAGGAGTTGAGTCTGCTTTGCCAAACAATGGTTACCCCACTTGACAAGGCTATCGAAAGATACATCGATGGTCTACCTGACTCAGTACAAGACATCATTACTGGTAGTAACCGTGTCATACTCCGTCAGGCTATCGAGTTAGCAGCGACATTGACTGAGTCGCAGATTCGGAAGAATAAGTTACACAGGAAGGGTGACAAGGGCAAGAAACAGTCGTCTGACAAGGAAGATAGCAAGAAAGGTCAAAACAAGAAGGGTAAGGATTCTGGTTCTTCGAAAAGGTTAAGGAAGCGTAAGGCCTCCCAAAATTTTGCTGTCACTGCCCAAGCTAACCAGGCAGCTCCCAACCAACCCGCACAGCCTCCAGCGAAGAAGCCCTATTCAGGGAATGCACCTTTGTGCAATAGATGCAACAGTCACCATCAGCCACAACATCAGTGCCGCTTCTGTAATAACTGTGGGAAGTCGGGTCATCTTGCCAATGTTTGTCGGTTTGCTCAGAATCAGGCAGTTCAGAACCCGGCTCAACAAGTTGCTCAGCCTCCTGCTCAGCAACAGGGTCAAGCTGCACGACCACACTACCCACCAGGTGCTTGTTATAACTGTGGGGATCTGACCCACTACCGTAATCAATGTCCAAGATTGGTGAATGCGAATCCAGCTCAGGCTCCGGCTCGAGGTTGAGTCTTCAATATGAATGCACAAGAGGCACAAGCAGACAATGAAGTGGTGAACGGTACGTTCTTTATTAATAACCAGCCTGCATCTGTTCTTTTTGATTCGGGTGCCGATAAGAGTTTTGTGTCTTTATCTTTTGAGCCATTGCTTCGCGTGTCTAGAACGAAACTAGGTAAACCTTTGACAGTAGAGGTTGCTAGTGGTGAACCCATTGTTGTTGATTCTATTCTTTGCAACTGCCAGTTGAACCTTAACGACCATCTTTTTCCTATTAACCTCACGCCTATGCAACTTGGAAGCTTCGACATTATTGTGGGTATGGATTGGTTAGCCAAGCATCGCGCAGGGGTAGTTTGTTTTGAGAAGATCATTCGTGTGCCGCTTTCGACAGGCGAGATCCTACAGGTTCGTGGTGAGAAACCTGCCGGTGGTCTCAAACTCATGTCTTGTTTTAAAGCTCGGAAGTATCTGCGAAAGAATTATGTGGCCTTCTTGGCACATGTCACAGCAGATAAAGGCAAAGGTAAGTCTATCCTAGATATTCCCGTTGTTCGGGATTATTCTGAAGTATTCCCTGAAGAGTTACCTGGTCTACCCCCATCACGCCAAGTCGAGTTCCGCATTGATCTCGTACCTGGTGCAAATCCCATTGCCAGAGCTCCATATCGTCTTGCACCATCTGAGATGCAAGAGTTGTCTAAGCAGCTTCAGGAGCTCTCCGACAAAGGTTTTATCCGTCCTAGCTTTTTACCTTGGGGTGCTCCCGTTCTTTTTGTCAAGAAGAAGGATGGATCCTTTAGGATGTGCATCGATTATCGTGAGCTTAACAAGCTTACCATCAAGAATCGATATCCCCTACCGCGCATAGACGATCTCTTTGATCAGTTACTGGGCGCTTCTTATTTTTCGAAGATTGATCTGCGTTCCGGGTATCATCAACTTCGTGTGCATGAAGAAGATATTCCCAAGACTGCTTTCCGCACTCGTTATGGGCATTATGAGTTCACAGTCATGCCATTCGGTTTGACTAATGCTCCTGCTGTTTTCATGGACTTAATGAATAGGGGCTGCAAGCCTTATTTGGATCAGTTCGTCATTGTTTTTATTGATGACATCTTGATTTACTCTAAGACACGAGCTGATCATGAGCAACACCTTCGTCTTACGTTGGAGCTCCTAAAGAAAGAGCAACTTTTCGCCAAATTCTCCAAGTGCGAATTTTGGCTTAAAGAAGTTCAATTTTTGGGGCATATCATCAACGAACAAGGTATCCATGTAGATCCCTCCAAGATCAGTGCGATTAAGGATTGGGATACACCTACTACTCCTACTGAAGTTCGTTCTTTTCTTGGTCTAGCGGGTTATTACCGCTGCTTCATTGAAAACTTCTCAAAGATTGCAGTTCCTCTAACTGCTCTAACTCAGAAGAACAAACCCTTTGATTGGGGATTCAAGCAAGAGGAAGCTTTTCAACACTTGAAGCGGAAACTTTGTGACGCGCCTGTTCTGACTCTGCCTGAGGGAAATGATGATTTCGTCGTTTATTGCGATGCATCTAAATTGGGTCTTGGCTGTGTTCTGATGCAAAGGAACAAAGTCATAGCATACGCATCGAGGCAGTTGAAGATACATGAGAAGAACTACACCACTCATGATCTTGAGTTGGGTGCAGTTGTTTTCGCTCTAAAGATCTGGAGACACTATTTGTACGGTACAAAATGTGTGGTTTTCACGGACCACAAAAGTCTTCAGCATATCTTCAATCAGAAAGAACTCAACATGAGGCAACGACGTTGGGTGGAGCTTCTAAACGACTATGACTGCGAAATTCGCTACCATCCTGGTAAGGCGAATGTTGTAGCCGATGCATTGAGTCGTAAGGAACGTACTAAGCTTCATTGTATTCGTGTTCAATCTGTTATTCAAGCTCGATCCGATATCCAAGCACGCATTTCTCAGGCTCAACAATCTTGTGTTTCACAAGGTTTGATGGATAAGGAATTTCCCTGTCACATAACACCTGATCTGGAACTGAAGGACAATGGATCGTATTACTTCAAGGACCGTTTGCGGGTCCCAAGCCAGGATGACCTTCGCACCTTGCTTATGGATGAAGCCCATAAGTCTCGTTATTCTGTTCATCCTGGCTCAGATAAAATGTATAAGGATCTTCGTATTCAGTATTGGTGGCCTGGTATGAAGAAAGACATTGCCTTATATGTATCAAAATGCCTTACATGTCTTAAGGTTAAGGCTGAACATCAGCGTCCTTCTGGTTTATTGGTGCAACCAGAGATCCCAGTTTGGAAATGGGAAAACATTACTATGGATCTCATTACTAAACTTCCGCGCACAAAGAAAGGTCATGATGCCATCTGGGTAGTTGTTGATCGTCTTACAAAGTCAGCGCATTTCTTGCCAATCCGTGAGGATTTTTCTGCTGACAGACTTGCAAAAATCTATGTGGATGAAATTGTAGCTCGACATGGTGTTCCTTTGAACATCATTTCTGACAGAGATGCTCGTTTCACTTCTCATTTTTGGAGAACCATGCAATCTGCTATGGGGACCCAACTTAATCTGAGCACGGCTTATCATCCGCAAACGGATGGTCAATCTGAAAGAACAATCCAGACTCTGGAAGATATGCTTAGAGCTTGTGTGATCGATTTTGGTGGTAGTTAGGATTCACATCTTCCGTTGATTGAATTCTCCTACAACAACAATTATCACTCTAGCATCAACATGACTCCTTTCGAGGCTCTCTATGGTCGAAAATGTCATTCACCAGTCTGCTAGAATGAGATCGGCGAGGCTCAGCTTACTGGACCTGCCCTCATTTTAGAGACAACTGACAAGATTAAGAAAGTTCGTGATAACCTTCAGACAGCTAGAAGCCGTCAAAAGCGTTACGCGGACCCAAAACGCAAGCCCTTGGAATTTCAAGTCGGTGATCGAGTATTACTTAAGGTCTCACCTTGGAAAGGTGTGATCAGATTTAGAAAGAAAGGAAAACTTGCACCTAGATACGTTGGACCATTCAAGATCGTCGAAAGAATCGGTAAGGTAGCCTACAGACTTGAGTTACCTCCTGAACTTGGAAATGTTCATCCAACCTTTCACGTGTCCAATCTCAAGAGGTGTTTAGCTGATGAGAACCTCCACATACCGCTTGACGAAATTCGTGTTGACAAAACACTGAAATTTGTTGAGAAGCCAGTGGAAATCATGGAACGTGAAGTCAAGTGGCTTAAACGCAAGCGCATTCCTTTGGTCAAAGTTCGCTCGGAAGCTAAATGTGGACCCGAGTTTACTTGGGAATGTGAAGATCAAATGAAGGCGAAATATCCGCATCTTTTCCCACGAGTTTCCTCTAAATAAATTTTGGGACGAAATTTCCACAAGTAGGGGAGACTGTAACATCTGTGCTTGTTATCTTTATGAACAGTTTAATTATCAATAAAACAATGTTATTTGATCCCAATGTTTGTTTGGTTGTGTTTTACATTTTTCATGTTTTGACTTTTATTCAATTTCAAACTCTACATCGCTTTCTGGAGAGTTATACGCAAACTGATGCGTAAAAGTAATCAGTTTAATGCGACAAATACTCCGGAACATCAACATAAACTTAACATACCTTAAATAACCTTTACATAACTTAGAAATAAGTTTTGAAGGCTTTGTTATGGCAAAAACAAACTAATTTGCTTATAGGGACTAAATTTGACAAACTACGAAAGTATGCCAACTTGAACTGTAACAGACATTGCGGAACATGAGCATAAGTTAAACATACCATAAATACCCTTTACATAGCTTAGAAATAGGCTTTGATGGGTTCGGTATACTAAAATAAACTTTTGGCTCATTCAGGGACTAAAAGTGTCAAAAAGTGCATAAGTTTGCACTTTCGCGCATAACTTACGTTCTGAATACATCCGGACATCCAAAAATTTACGTAAGCACTAAAATATTTTATTTTAGTGTTTGGCATAAGAAAAATCCATTCGTCGCGTCATTTGGATCGTTTTTCGCGCTTATGCGCATTTCGTCATAATTAACCGAACAACGCAATCGTACGGCTAAACGAACCGACATCCGAGATATTTTTGAGCACATTTTAAGTACCCTATACTTTAAATTCATTTTAGAGCTTTGAAATGGGGTTAACGGGCCTTGAACGTGTTGGAAATGAGCTTATTACACAACAGGGATCTGCCATTCTGCCAAATTAGGTCCTTGCGCACCTCAACACTATGAGTGTTACGGTGCGCAAGCAGTCCCCAGATCAGATAAGATCAATTAATCAGCAGATTATAGCTGTTAAACTCCCAACCACACACCCACACTTGCCCTTTCAGTTCATGAGGGGCCATTTTTAGTCACCACAACATTCCAACAAGTGTACGCACGAGATTCAATCACGTTATTCAAGAAACGATCTTAACGGTTCGAAGAATACTATAAATACCCACATCCCCCAACTTCAAAACCCACTAGAATCTGATTTGAGAAGCTCTAAGTTGAAACCTTTGTTTCATACCTGAGCTACTTGAATCAAGATTAGCATTCGGGGACCCTTCGTAAGTATTCCTTCGTTCTTTTATTGCTTTTCGAGTCCGAAAGTCAAACTTTGTTTGACTTTCTGCGTTGACCAGTTTTTGGTCAATGCGAAGTTCGTTTGAACTTCGCAACGTGATCGTAATCACGATGGTTATAGTCCCTTGTGACTATGCCTACTGATTACCACGTTGTCTAGGGTCGTAAGGGTAAGCGATCTAATAAATCGCTTATACCTTCGAACCCGACCCATTTGGTCGATCATTAGGATCCGACCAAACACATTAGGTGACCATAGTATATAGGGAATAACCTTCCGAGGTTATACCGTATGGTCGCTTCGTTTAAGTAGTTGTATGATAGGTAGTTTATATGCCTTAGGTAAATTACCAAAATACCCCTTTGATGCCAAAATTCATTTTAAACATATGTAACATAACTTTTGACATCTAAACTGATTTGACAACAATATTAGACATGTTAAGGCATATGTTACTTGTCATAGGACTAGTTAAGCGGTCCGAACGCGTTTCATGCGAACGACGAGTTAAAGTAGCATAAGCTACCTAAACGGGTCGTAATGGGTCGTAAGCACTTAGGCTAGGTTTCATTTAGTATGTAGGCTTTGTTAAACCATACTACATGAGTTCCAATACTCATCTAGTTTACGAGCCCTCATTCTATCCGATCCTCCGATATAGGTCCGGTTTATTAACATAGTTACCTTTATTAGGTGCCGTTTGATTCCGTGATCTCTAGCATTGCTTAGTGGTTATCTTAGGACTTCTGAGCAATCTCAAGTGAGTACATAGACCCCTCTTTTACTGTTTTCCAAACATTTTGGGGTGGAACACATGTGCCTACTTGTTACTTTCATGCTTTCCTGTTTTCACACCATATACCTGCTATGTTTGTTAGTACATTATAGTACATGATTTCATTACATTTCATGCTATGTATGCCCATTGTGTGTGTACTTAGTACATCGTTTTACATTACACTTCATGCTATGTATGCCCATTGTGTTCTATATTTAGTACATTTGTTTCCATCACATGCTTACATTTTGGTATGACATTTGGGTTGTTTAAAATGGAACAATACATTCATTAACATTAGCTACGTCGTTCGTTAGTAGGTAGTGGTACCATAGGAATTGACAACTCCCGTTCCGGACATCCTGGGTAGGTTTGGATGAAAGGAATGACCGAATTCGATACACATAACTTAGATAAACCTTTAATTTGTTTAAGGGTTTATCGCCACAGTCTCAAGGCTTGGATGTATGCATTTCCACAATACCGCATAAATGTTTGTATCAGTATAGCATGCATTTGTTCCACAAAACATAACTTTGATTTAAACCATGTTTTACTTCAATACCTTGTTTTTGTGCATTTTACATATGGTTCAGTTGATATATTTCACTTACCATACATGATATTCTTGGGTACACATTACATGATCTACATTAAACATAAACATTTTGACATTGATATACACATTTAGTGGTTTACATTGAACATAGACATTTCGATATGGTTTACACATTAACACATGACAATTCATTTATACACAAACAATTTACATTGGTGATTGGTTTGAGTAAGTGATTTGAGTAACGAAGCGTGTGTAATATGATACAAGCATGGTGGATACGCCGCTGGTACTTCCTATATATAAGTGTTTGTATGACATTACATGTCGTAGCGTTACTTAAATCATTTCAATATTTGACATATTACCTTTTACATAAACAACTTATTTTCACAAGACATTGATTTACAAAACAACTTATCTTATACAAACTCATTTTACTTGGTTATTCATTTAACCTTACATTATTCTCTTATTTATACATATCATCGCTTTTTGAATGATTTACAAAACAAAACAATTTACAAGGTTCATGACTGACTTTTGTTAAACAACTTTTTCTAAACTTATAAGTCATGAATCCTCTTTTCACAAATCCTATGTATCTCACAGGCATTTTTATGCTGATGTACCTATTTTCACATGTGTTTTCAGGAGCTTTTGCGTAGGATGACGATCGTGACACTAGGGCGGACCTGTGCCTTAGAGACTAAAAATGAAGATAGACTAGTTTAATTATGTTAGGAACTCTTTGTTTCATGTTTAAGATAATATAACACTCTTGTTTAATAAATAAAATATAACTTTGTATGCCATGGTTGTGAAACAACTAATTCTGTTACAACACTCCCCGACGTTTTCCGCCACGTTTTGTATGTTCTACGTGGTCGGGGTGTGACATAACATTTGATCAATGAAGGTCAAAGGAAAGTGATCTTTCGTTGTTGCTCCATTTAATCGTCTATAATCTATACATACTCTCCATCCTGTGACGGTTCTCGTTGGTATTAATTCATTCTTTTCATTAGTTATTACCGTCATACCTCCTTTCTTTGGAACAACTTGGACGTGACTTACCCAAGGACTATCGGAAATTGGGTAAATGAGTCGGCGTCAAGTAATTTGATGACTTCATTTTTATCCACTTCTTAGACGTTTGGGTTTACTCTACGTTGTGGTTTTATTACTGATTTATAGTCATCATTCATTAAAATTCTGTGCGTGCACATGGAAGGGCTTATTCCTTTAATATCTACAAGCTTTCATGCGATCGCGTTTTTGTGTTTTTTCAAAAGTGTGACCAATTTTTCTTTTTCTACACTAGTTAATTTTGACAAAATAATTACAGGTAACTTACCATCCTTATCGAGAAAAGCATATTCCAAACCTTTTGGGAGTTCCTTGAGCTCAAGTGGTAAGTCTTTAGGAGACTCCTTATTTGGTTTCTCATTTTGGTCAAGAACCAAAAAGGTTTGTTCAATGGCGACCTCTTCTTCAACTAAGTGGTCAATTTATTTTTCCGTATCGGGTGGCTCATCTTCATCCTCAATTAAGTGGTCATCATAGCCGATTGGATATTTTATTGAACACTCAAGATCGACACTTCGTTTGAATGCCCCTAATTGAATGGGTAGATTGTTTTTCTTCCGATTTTTCAATGCTTCATAGATTTTTACAAAAGGTCGTCCCAACACTAGTGGAGCGTCATCAAGGATGACGAAATCGGTTAGGATTACCATTTGATTTGTTTGAACTAACACATCCTCAACTACTCCCATTGATTTTATTGTTTTTTGATTAGATAGAAAAATGGGTATTTGAAGTGGAGAAAAATCACTAATACTTAATTTTTCGAAAATGTAGTTTGGCATTATATTAACACAAAGATCTTTATCAATTGTAATATTACTAATAAAGGAATTTTGAAAGAAATATGGAACCGGTGTAATGTTAATTTCAAGTGGATCATCTTTTATTAACTCTTTTAAAAACTTAGCATGAGTGGGTACTAAACAATGACTTTCGAAAGAAGGTGACAAGAGATTAATTTCTTGAAATTAGACTCTTCTTGAATTTTAACGTTGTCAGACTCTTCTATTTTTGAATGATTTATTACTAGGTTTTGAACCCTCTATTGTAAGGTTTTGAACCCACTGTTATATGGTTTTGAACCCCTTTGAGTTTTCAAAATCTCGTCAAGGTTTTGGGTTTTAAATAATGTGAACACGTGCAAACTGGAAGGGTGAATGCCTGTACCCTGGGTTTTCTGTCTAAGGCTAGAGTGTTCGTACAAATCCACATAATCGGACCATTCACTCTTACATGGGAACTCTTGGGGTGAGTGTTCACTTATAGGTGAGCATGTCTTCGCGATACATTATTTTGACCCATTTACTTTGATTAGTCACTGTGTGTCGCTTGCTTGCTTTGTGATGCGAACAAATGACCACCATCTTTGCTGTTGTCAATTTTTGTTTCATCTCATTCTTTTCATCCAATCATCTCACTCGTTTCCTTTCATGTTTTCCTCTTTTAGAATGCCTCCTCGACGCGAAAACCAGATAACGACTGCCGAACTGGCAGAAATCATTGCGCAGCAGATGGCTGCTCAATTCCCAAACCTCTTTGCTCAATGGAACCAAGCCAACAACAACAACAATGCTCCATGCAAATACAAGGATTTTAACTCGGCTAAACCACTCAAGTTTAGTGGTTCTGAAGGAGCGACTGGGCTTCTTCAATGGTTCGAGAGCATTGAGAATACTTTTTGGCACATGCAGTGTCCTGACAATCGCAAGGTCGAGTTTTCTTCGAGTGTGTTTCAGAAGAGGGCTCTCACATGGTGGAACGGGGTTATGAGAGACCGTGGTGCAGAAGATGCTCTAGCACAGACATGGGCTGAACTCAGGGCCCTTATGATGAGGGAGTTCTGCCCTCGTCATGAACAGCGAGCTTTGGAAAGAGAGTTCGATGACTTGAAACAAGACAGTGGCGAGCACATGGCATATACTGATAGATTTGAGGAGTTGAGTCTGCTTTGCCAAACAATGGTTACCCCACTTGACAAGGCTATCGAAAGATACATCGATGGTCTACCTGACTCAGTACAAGACATCATTACTGGTAGTAACCGTGTCATACTCCGTCAGGCTATCGAGTTAGCAGCGACATTGACTGAGTCGCAGATTCGGAAGAATAAGTTACACAGGAAGGGTGACAAGGGCAAGAAACAGTCGTCTGACAAGGAAGATAGCAAGAAAGGTCAAAACAAGAAGGGTAAGGATTCTGGTTCTTCGAAAAGGTCAAGGAAGCGTAAGGCCTCCCAAAATTTTGCTGTCACTGCCCAAGCTAACCAGGCAGCTCCCAACCAACCCGCACAGCCTCCAGCAAAGAAGCCCTATTCAGGGAATGCACCTTTGTGCAATAGATGCAACAGTCACCATCAGCCGCAACATCAGTGCCGCTTCTGTAATAACTGTGGGAAGTCGGGTCATCTTGCCAATGTTTATCGGTTTGCTCAGAATCAGGCAGTTCAGAACCCGGCTCAACAAGTTGCTCAGCCTCCTGCTCAGCAACAGGGTCAAGCTGCACGACCACACTACCCACCATGTGCTTGTTATAACTGTGGGGATCTGACCCACTACCGTAATCAATGTCCAAGATTGGTGAATGCGAATCCAGCTCAGGCTCCGGCTCGAGGTTGAGTCTTCAATATGAATGCACAAGAGGCACAAGCAGACAATGAAGTGGTGAACGGTACGTTCTTTATTAATAACCAGCCTGCATCTGTTCTTTTTGATTCGGGTGCCGATAAGAGTTTTGTGTCTTTATCTTTTGAGCCATTGCTTCGCGTGTCTAGAACGAAACTAGGTAAACCTTTGACAGTAGAGGTTGCTAGTGGTGAACCCATTGTTGTTGATTCTGTTCTTCGCAACTGCCAGTTGAACCTTAACGACCATCTTTTTCCTATTAACCTCACGCCTATGCAACTTGGAAGCTTCGACATTTTTGTGGGTATGGATTGGTTAGCCAAGCATTGCGCAGAGGTAGTTTGTTTTGAGAAGATCATTCGTGTGCCGCTTTCGACAGGCGAGATCCTACAGGTTCGTGGTGAGAAACCTGCCGGTGGTCTCAAACTCATGTCTTGTTTTAAAGCTCGGAAGTATCTGCGAAAGAATTATGTGGCCTTCTTGGCACATGTCACAGCAGATAAAGGCAAAGGTAAGTCTATCCAAGATATTCCCGTTGTTCGGGATTATTCTGAAGTATTCCCTGAAGAGTTACCTGGTCTACCCCTAGCACGCCAAGTCGAGTTCCGCATTGATCTCGTACCTGGTGCAAATCCCATTGCCAGAGCTCCATATCGTCTTGCACCATCTGAGATGCAAGAGTTGTCTAAGCAGCTTCAGGAGCTCTCCGACAAAGGTTTTATCCGTCCTAGCTTTTCACCTTGGGGTGCTCCCGTTCTTTTTGTCAAGAAGAAGGATGGATCCTTTAGGATGTGCATCGATTATCGTGAGCTTAACAAGCTTACCATCAAGAATCGATATCCCCTACCGCGCATAGACGATCTCTTTGATCAGTTACTGGGCGCTTCTTATTTTTCGAAGATTGATCTGTGTTCCGGGTATCATCAACTTCGTGTGCATGGAGAAGATATTCCCAAGACAGCTTTCCGCACTCGTTATGGGCATTATGAGTTCACAGTCATGCCATTCGGTTTGACTAATGCTCCTGCTGTTTTCATGGACTTAATGAATAGGGGCTGCAAGCCTGATTTGGATCAGTTCGTCATTGTTTTTATTGATGACATCTTGATTTACTCTAAGACACGAGCTGATCATGAGCAACACCTTCGTCTTACGTTGGAGCTCCTAAAGAAAGAGCAACTTTTCGCCAAATTCTCCAAGTGCGAATTTTGGCTTAAAGAAGTTCAATTTTTGGGGCATATCATCAACGAACAAGGTATCCATGTAGATCCCTCCAAGATCAGTGCGATTAAGGATTGGGATACACCTACTACTCCTACTGAAGTTCGTTCTTTTCTTGGTCTAGCGGGTTATTACCGCTGCTTCATTGAAAACTTCTCAAAGATTGCAGTTCCTCTAACTGCTCTAACTCAGAAGAACAAACCCTTTGATTGGGGATTCAAGCAAGAGGAAGCTTTTCAACACTTGAAGCGGAAACTTTGTGACGCGCCTGTTCTGACTCTGCCTGAGGGAAATGATGATTTCGTCGTTTATTGCGATGCATCTAAATTGGGTCTTGGCTGTGTTCTGATGCAAAGGAACAAAGTCATAGCATACGCATCGAGGCAGTTGAAGATACATGAGAAGAACTACACCACTCATGATCTTGAGTTGGGTGCAGTTGTTTTCACTCTAAAGATCTGGAGACACTATTTGTACGGTACAAAATGTGTGGTTTTCACGGACCACAAAAGTCTTCAGCATATCTTCAATCAGAAAGAACTCAACATGAGGCAACGACGTTGGGTGGAGCTTCTAAACGACTATGACTGCGAAATTCGCTACCATCCTGGTAAGGCGAATGTTGTAGCCGATGCATTGAGTCGTAAGGAACGTACTAAGCTTCATTGTATTCGTGTTCAATCTGTTATTCAAGCTCGATCCGATATCCAAGCACGCATTTCTCAGGCTCAACAATCTTGTGTTTCACAAGGTTTGATGGATAAGGAATTTCCCTGTCACATAACACCTGATCTGGAACTGAAGGACAATGGATCGTATTACTTCAAGGACCGTTTGTGGGTCCCAAACCAGGATGACCTTCGCACCTTGCTTATGGATGAAGCCCATAAGTCTCGTTATTCTGTTCATCCTGGCTCAGATAAAATGTATAAGGATCTTCGTATTCAGTATTGGTGGCCTGGTATGAAGAAAGACATTGCCTTATATGTATCAAAATGCCTTACATGTCTTAAGGTTAAGGCTGAACATCAGCGTCCTTCTGGTTTATTGGTGCAACCAGAGATCCCAGTTTGGAAATGGGAAAACATTACTATGGATCTCATTACTAAACTTCCGCGCACAAAGAAAGGTCATGATGCCATCTGGGTAGTTGTTGATCGTCTTACAAAGTCAGCGCATTTCTTGCCAATCCGTGAGGATTTTTCTACTGACAGACTTGCAAAAATCTATGTGGATGAAATTGTAGCTCGACATGGTGTTCCTTTGAACATCATTTCTGACAGAGATGCTCGTTTCACTTCTCATTTTTGGAGAACCATGCAATCTGCTATGGGGACCCAACTTAATCTGAGCACGGCTTATCATCCGCAAACGGATGGTCAATCTAAAAGAACAATCCAGACTCTGGAAGATATGCTTAGAGCTTGTGTGATCGATTTTGGTGGTAGTTAGGATTCACATCTTCCGTTGATTGAATTCTCCTACAACAACAGTTATCACTCTAGCATCAACATGACTCCTTTCGAGGCTCTCTATGGTCGAAAATGTCATTCACCAGTCTGCTAGAATGAGATCGGCGAGGCTCAGCTTACTGGACCTGCCCTCATTTTAGAGACAACTGACAAGATTAAGAAAGTTCGTGACAACCTTCAGAGAGCTAGAAGCCGTCAAAAGCGTTACGCGGACCCAAAACGCAAGCCCTTGGAATTTCAAGTCGGTGATCGAGTATTACTTAAGGTCTCACCTTGGAAAGGCGTGATCAGATTTGGAAAGAAAGGAAAACTTGCACCTAGATACGTTGGACCATTCAAGATCGTCGAAAGAATCGGTAAGGTAGCCTACAGACTTGAGTTACCTCCTGAACTTGGAAATGTTCATCCAACCTTTCACGTGTCCAATCTCAAGAGGTGTTTAGCTGATGAGAACCTCCACATACCGCTTGACGAAATTTGTGTTGACAAAACACTGAAATTTGTTGAGAAGCCAGTGGAAATCATGGAACGTGAAGTCAAGTGGCTTAAACGCAAGCGCATTCCTTTGGTCAAAGTTCGCTTGGAAGCTAAACATGGACCCGAGTTTACTTGGGAATGTGAAGATCAAATGAGGCGAAATATCCGCATCTTTTCCCACGAGTTTCCTCTAAATAAATTTTGGGACGAAATTTCCACAAGTAGGGGAGACTGTAACATCTGTGCTTGTTATCTTTATGAACAGTTCAATTATCAATATAACAATGTTATTTGATCCCAATGTTTGTTTGGTTGTGTTTTACATTTTTCATGTTTTGACTTTTATTCAATTTCAAACTCTACATCGCTTTTTAGAGAGTTATACGCAAACTGATGCGTAAAGGTAATCAGTTTAATGCGACAAATACTCCGGAACATCAACATAAACTTAACATACCTTAAATAACCTTTACATAACTTAGAAATAAGTTTTGAAGGCTTTGTTATGGCAAAAACAAGCTAATTTGCCTACAGGGACTAAATTTGACAAACTGCGAAAGTATGCCAACTTGAACTGTAACAGACATTGCGGAACATGAGAATAAGTTAAACATACCATAAATACCCTTTACATAGCTTAGAAATAGGCTTTGATGGGTTCGGTATGCTAAAATAAACTTTTGGCTCATTCAGGGACTAAAAGTGTCAAAAAGTGCATAAGTTTGCACTTTCGCGCATAACTTACGTTCTGAATACATCCGGACAGCCAAAAATTTATGTAAGCACTAAAATATTTTATTTTAGTGTTTGGCATAAGAAAAATCCATTCGTCGCGTCATTTGGATCGTTTTTCGCGCTTATGCGCATTTCGTCATAATTAACCGAACAACGCAATCGTACGGCCAAACGAACCGACATCCGAGATATTTTTGAGCACATTTTAAGTTCCCTATACTTTAAATTCATTTTAGAGCTTTGAAATGGGGTTAACGGGCCTTGAACGTGTTGGAAATGAGCTTATTACACAACAGGGACTAAATCTGCCATTCTGCCAAATTAGGTCCTTGCGCACCTCAACACTATGAGTGTTACGGTGCGCAAGCAGTCCCCAGATCAGATAAGATCAATTAATCAGCAGATTACAGCTGTTAAACTCCCAACCACACACCCACACTTGCCCTTTCAGTTCATGAGGGGCCATTTTTAGTCACCACAACATTCCAACAAGTGTACGCACGAGATTCAATCACGTTATTCAAGAAACGATCTTAACGGTTCGAAGAATACTATAAATACCCACATCCCCCAACTTCAAAACCCACTAGAATCTGATTTGAGAAGCTCTAAGTTGAAACCTTTGTTTCATACCTGAGCTACTTGAATCAAGATTAGCATTCGGGGACCCTTCGTAAGTATTCCTTCGTTCTTTTATTGCTTTTCGAGTCCGAAAGTCAAACTTTGTTTGACTTTCTGCGTTGACCAGTTTTTGGTCAATGCGAAGTTCGTTTGAACTTCGCAACGTGATCGTAATCACGATGGTTATAGTCCCTTGTGACTATGCCTACTGATTACCACGTTGTCTAGGGTCGTAAGGGTAAGCGATCTAATAAATCGCTTATACCTTCGAACCCGACCCATTTGGTCGATCATTAGGATCCGACCAAACACATTAGGTGACCATAGTATATAGGGAATAACCTTCCGAGGTTATACCTTATGGTCGCTTCGTTTAAGTAGTTGTATGATAGGTAGTTTATATGCCTTAGGTAAATTACCAAAATACCCCTTTGATGCCAAAATTCATTTTAAACATATGTAACATAACTTTTGACATCTAAATTGATTTGACAACAATATTAGACATGTTAAGGCATATGTTACTTGTCATAGGACTAGTTAAGCGGTCCGAACGCGTTTCACGCGAACGACGAGTTAAAGTAGCATAAGCTTCCTAAACGGGTCGTAATGGGTCGTAAGCACTTAGGCTAGGTTTCATTTAGTATGCAGGCTTTGTTAAACCATACTACATGAGTTCCAATACTCATCTGGTTTACGAGCCCTCATTCTATCCGATCCTCCGATATAGGTCCGGTTTATTAACATAGTTACCTATATTAGGTGCCGTTTGATTCCGTGATCTCTAGCATTGCTTAGTGGTTATCTTAGGACTTCTGAGCAATCTCAAGTGAGTACATAGACCCCTCTTTTACTGTTTTCCAAACATTTTGGGGTGGAACACATGTGCCTACTTGTTACTTTCATGCTTTCCTGTTTTCACACCATATACCTGCTATGTTTGTTAGTACATTATAGTACATGATTTCATTACATTTCATGCTATGTATGCCCATTGTGTGCGTACTTAGTACATCGTTTTACATTACACTTCATGCTATGTATGCCCATTGTGTTCTATATTTAGTACATTTGTTTCCATCACATGCTTACATTTTGGTATGACATTTGGGTTGTTTAAAATGGAACAATACATTCATTAACATTAGCTACGTCGTTCGTTAGTAGGTAGTGGTACCATAGGAATTGACAACTCCCGTTCCGGACATCCTGGGTAGGTTTGGATGAAAGGAATGACCGAATTCGATACACATAACTTAGATAAACCTTTAATTTGTTTAAGGGTTTATCGCCACAGTCTCAAGCCTTGGATGTATGCATTTCCACAATACCGCATAAATGTTTGTATCAGTATAGCATGCATTTGTTCCACAAAACATAACTTTGATTTAAACCATGTTTTACTTCAATACCTTGTTTTTGTGCATTTTACATATGGTTTAGTTGATATATTTCACTTACCATACATGATATTCTTGGGTACACATTACATGATCTACATTAAACATAAACATTTTGACATTGATATACACATTTAGTGGTTTACATTGAACATAGACATTTCGATATGGTTTACACATTAACACATGACAATTCATTTATACACAAACAATTTACATTGGTGATTGGTTTGAGTAAGTGATTTGAGTAACGAGGCGTGTGTAATATGATACAAGCATGGTGGATACGCCGCTGGTACTTCCTATATATAAGTGTTTGTATGACATTACATGTCGTAGCGTTACTTAAATCATTTCAATATTTGACATATTACGTTTTACATAAACAACTTATTTTCACAAGACATTGATTTACAAAACAACTTATCTTATACAAACTCATTTTACTTGGTTATTCATTTAACCTTACATTATTCTCTTATTTATACATATCATCGCTTTTTGAATGATTTACAAAACAAAACAATTTACAAGGTTCATGACTGACTTTTGTTAAACAACTTTTTCTAAACTTATAAGTCATGAATCCTCTTTTCACAAATCCTATGTATCTCACAGGCATTTTTATGCTGACGTACCTATTTTCACATGTGTTTTCAGAAGCTTTTGCGTAGGATGACGATCGTGACACTAGGGCGGACCTGTGCCTTAGAGACTAAAAATGAAGATAGACTAGTTTAATTATGTTATGAACTCTTTGTTTCATGTTTAAGATAATATAACACTCTTGTTTAATAAATAAAATATAACTTTGTATGCCATGGTTGTGAAACAACTAATTCTGTTACAACACTCCCCGACGTTTTCCGCCACGTTTTGTATGTTCTACGTGGTCGGGGTGTGACATAACATTTGATCAATGAAGGTCAAAGGAAAGTGATCTTTCGTTGTTGCTCCATTTAATAGTCTATAATCTATACATACTCTCCATCCTGTGACGGTTCTCGTTGGTATTAATTCATTCTTTTCATTAGTTATTACCGTCATACCTCCTTTCTTTGGAACAACTTGGACGTGACTTACCCAAGGACTATCGGAAATTCGGTAAATGAGTCGGCGTCAAGTAATTTGATGACTTCATTTTTATCCACTTCTTAGACGTTTGGGTTTACTCTACGTTGTGGTTTTATTACTGATTTATAGTCATCATTCATTAAAATTCTGTGCGTGCACGTGGAAGGGCTTATTCCTTTAATATCTACAAGCTTCCATGCGATCGAGTTTTTGTGTTTTTTCAAAAGTGTGACCAATTTTTCTTTTTCTACACTAGTTAATTTTGACAAAATAATTACAGGTAACTTACCATCCTTATCGAGAAAAGCATATTCCAAACCTTTTGGGAGTTCCTTGAGCTCAAGTGGTAGGTCTTTAGGAGACTCCTTATTTGGTTGCTCATTTTGGTCAAGAACCAAAAAGGTTTGTTCAATGGCGACCTCTTCTTCAACTAAGTGGTCAATTTCTTTTTCCGTATCGGGTGGCTCATCTTCATCCTCAATTAAGTGGTCATCATAGCCGATTGGATATTTTATTGAACACTCAAGATCGACACTTCGTTTGAATGCCCCTAATTGAATGGGTAAATTGTTTTTCTTCCGATTTTTCAATGCTTCATAGGTTTTTACAAAAGGTCGTCCCAACACTAGTGGAGCGTCATCAAGGATGACGAAATCGGTTAGGATTACCATTTGATTTGTTTGAACTAACACATCCTCAACTACTCCCATTGATTTTATTGTTTTTTGATTAGATAGAAAAATGGGTATTTGAAGTGGAGAAAAATCACTAATACTTAATTTTTCGTAAATGTAGTTTGGCATTATATTAACACAAAGATCTTTATCAATTGTAATATTACTAATAAAGGAATTTTGAAAGAAATATGGAACCGGTGTAATGTTAATTTCAAGTGGATCATCTTTTATTAACTCTTTTAAAAACTTAGCATGAGTGGGTACTAAACAATGACTTTCGAAAGAAGGTGACAAGAGATTAATTTCTTGAAATTAGACTCTTCTTGAATTTTAACGTTGTCGGACTCACCTTTTTCTTTGTTTAGCTCATGTGTCAGTTTTTCACTTACTTGTCCTTCCATTTTTACCTTTTCAACTATCACTTCTTTAGTACATGTTACTTCTTCCCTTGCGCGGGACTCCTCTTCCCTTGCGCGGGATTATTTTATATAGCGCTCGATAGTTTTAAGGTGTTCTATTATCTTATCGGCTATGGGGGAGATAGAATAAGGATCCTCAAAGTTTGAGTTCGGAAGTTCGATCCTTGGTTCCTCATAATACTCGTATGAAGTAGACGGTTCACACCATTGTTCCTCATTGTAAGTATATGATGAATAAGGGTCGTAACTTGGTTCTTCATAATACTCATATGAGGTGGGTTGTTCACGCCATGGTTCCTCATAATAACTATATGAAGGTGAAGGCTCATATCTTGGCTCCTCAAAGTATGAGTGTGAAGGCTCATACCTTGGTTCATCAAGATATGAGTATAAGGGAGAAGGTTCATACCTGGGCTCTTGTATGTGTATGAAGTGGATGGCTCGCACCTGGGCTCCTCATAGTATATGTACGAAGGGGATGGTTCAAAGAGGTCACAATATTGTACCGAATGAGGATTACCACAAATGGTACAATACTCTTCTTTATAATCATCCTCCTCATAGTGGTAGCTGTAACCTCCTGAGTATTGATCCATAAGAATCACTCATCAGACCACAACAGAGTCTTGGGACCAGAAAACAAAAATAAAAACAGAAACAGAGGCTGAGTACAGCCCCGTGTTCAATGAGCACAATCCCGTGTTCAGGTTCTGTATCTGGGCGTTTTGCAAATATAATTGGTTTTGTTCAGCACGGGGGCGTGTTCAGTGAGCACGACCCCATGTTCAGACTCTGTATATGGGTGTTTGGTAAAAATTATGCAGCACGGCCCCGTGTTCAGGATACTGTAATGCAAAAATTACCTAAAAATGTAAAATGTGCGCGCAGTTTTAAAAAGGTTTTTTAAAAACGATTAGGCCGTCGATTTTAAGCTTTCTTAAAATCCTTGTGTCCCCGGCAACGGCGCCAAAAACTTGGTGTGTGTTGGGTGTGATATGTTTTTATTAATATTTTAAGCCCTTTTTTAACACATTAGTCAAGTTTTAAATTTATAAAGCACGATATTCTACTAACACTAAACACACAAATGGGCAAGTGCACCCATCGTGAGCGTAGTATAGCGTTGGCAAGATACCGAGGTCGTCCAAGGACACAAGAGCTTTTAATACCGGTTTATCCTCAACGTCTAATCAAATCAAAATTTTTAGAAAAGGTTTTAAACATGAAAATAAAAAACTAAAAATGCCGAAAATAAAAATGAGAGAAAAACAGATAGACAAGATGAATCACTTGGATCCGACTCGCCTTTAATGTAACCTTTGATGATTTCCGCACTTTTGCACTTTTTTAGAGATTATCTTAGTTATAGTAGTAGGCCCCTCTTTTGAAGGTGACGTTACCCTCAACCCAGTGGTTTGAGTCAGCAAGGATACAATCCCAAAGGGTCGGAATATTAATTAAGTTATTAATGCGTAAAGTGGTAGGCCCCTCTTTTGAAGGCGATGTTACCCTCGGCTAAATGGTTTGAGTCAGCAGGGATACAATCCCAAGTAGCCGGTTTAATGTATTAATAGTAGTTTACATATGAGGGGATCAAGCCATTCGCACCCCCGCCATCCAATACCAGTGGGTATTGAAGGAGGTCCTAGTAAGCTTGACCCAGGTCCTTGCAGGATCTATACACTGAACAAGGCAAGAACCTTACCAAACCATTCCCTTAACCCCCGACCAGGTAGCCAACATATCTCTATATTGACCGTAGAGATATGAATGATGAAAATCTTTTACTTTATATAGACAATAAAGTCATGCCAAGACACCACAGACAAATGATAAGGAAGTTTCACCTTCAACATAAGAAACTAGTTATTAAAGTCATTAATACAAAACCAAATAAAAAGTGCGAAAAGATTAAAAAACAAAAGTATTACATTAAAGACTTGTCTTCACCAAGTGATGTAAGAGACTTAGCCAAACATGGCCTTTGATTGACAAGAACTCTTACGATCAATCTTGGATACTGAGACTACTACACACACTCTTCCTTCATTAATTGCTCTTGTCTGCATTAGGCTCCAAACGGCCCCGTGTTCGCTGGGCACGTCCCCGTGTGCAGAAGCGAATCCGTACTACCAAGATTTGCTAGATTTTTGCGAATCTTAGCATTGACCACGCCCCGTGCTCAGTGGGCACGCCCCCGTTGTGAGCAATAGAAGCTTCTACAGCTTTGTCTTTTCTGCAGACACCTGGCCACGCCTCCGTGTTCAATGGGCACAGGGCCGTGGTCAGCCTTCTGTTTCTTGTTTTTGCTTGGGAAGATGTTTTTGAGGGGTCGGGTATGCCACGTTTCTTCCTTATCTTTGTATTTATGTTAGATTTTGCTGCATATTTGTTCCTTTTGTTCATTTAAGCTCATTTGGTCCTGAAAATACAAAAGGAAGAGAAAAGCACACTTTTTCCAACATTAGTACTAAAAAAGGGTTAGTTTTATGCCTCATTTGATGTAATTTATATGTTGCATTTTGCGCACATCAAAGAGTATTGTCATCGGGATGATATTCACAAGCTTGAGGTGGAATTCTACAACCTCAAGATGGTGGGGTCTGAGATCGAAGCCTACATGAAAAGATTGAATGATTTGGCTGCTTTGTGTCCCAACATGGCAACACCCGCTTACAAGCGCATTGAACTCTACATCAAAGGTTTAGTGCCAGAAATTTAGAGTATGGTGACTGCAACGAACCTTCCTACGATTCAGCAGATCATACGACTGTCTCACCGCCTCACTGATCAGGCAGTCGAGCAAAACAGGCTACTTAAACGGATTAGTGCTACTACTTCTGATGCACTAAGTGACAACAAACGTAAGTGAACGTAAGTGGGATGGAAACTCGAGCAAAGGTTCAAGCTCTACTCAGCCTCAGTCTCAGTAATGAAGGACCGATGACTACAAGAGTCCTAACCAGCAGTCTGCTGGTAATCAAAGTCAGGGTGGGTACAGAGGAAATCACCCCAAGTGAAACCGTTGTAATTTGCACCACAGTGGGTCGTGCAACAAGGGCCACTGCCAGAGATGCAACAAGCCAGGTCACGCAACAAAGGATTGTAGGAGCCCGTATCCTGCGAATCAGAATCGACAGCAGCAGCAATCTGCCCCACAGAACTAGCCGCAACAGCATCAGGGTAACAATAGAAGGTGTTTCCAGTGTGGAGTAGAAGGCCACTTCTAAAGGAACTGCCCTCAACTGAATCATAACTACAACAACAATAACAACCAGGGTAATGGGAATAACAACAGGAACAACAACGATGACAACGGTGCTAAGGGGCGTGTGTTCGTGATTGGTCAAGGTGAAGCAAGGAACGATCCTAATGTTGTGATGGGTAATTTTCTACTAGACGACTACTTCGTTTCTATTTTATTCAATTCAGGAGCCGATACTACTTATGTGTCCTTAAGGGTTAGTCAGATGCTTAAGCGTACCCCGATCCCTCTGAACTCCAAACATGTTGTAGAACTGGCGAACGGTAAAAGCCTTGAGGACACACACATAGTTAAGGGTTGTAATCTCGTGCTAGCAGGTCAGACTTTTTCTATCGATCTTATTCCCATCGTTCTTTGTAGTTTCGACGTTGTAATCGGGATGGACTGGTTATCCAAACATCGAACGAAAATACTCTACAAGGATAAGATCGTCCGCATTCCTCGTTCTAACGATGAGCCTCTCACTATTCATGGTGACAAGAGTGGTGCTGCCATGGGCAAAATCTCGTTCCTTAAGGCCCGGAAGTGTTTCCGAAAGGGCCACACTGCCATTCTAGCTCTTGTTACCGACGCCTCAGCTAAGGAGAAAAACATTGAAGACATCCCTATCGTACGCGACTTTCCTGAGGTATTTCCTGAGGAATTACCTGGACTTCCGCCTCATCGTCAAGTCGAGTTTCAAATCGAGCTAGCTCTTGGAGCAGCGCCTATAGCTCATGCACCCTATCGTTTAGCCCCATTTGAATTGGAAGAACTGTCCACACAACTACAACAACTATTGGATAAGGGTTTTTCTCGTCCTAGTTCTTCGCCTTGGGGAGCCCCAGTATTGTTTGTTAAAAAGAAGGACGGTACCTTCCGTATGTGCATAGACTACCGCGAACTCAACAAGGTGACCATGAAGAATCGTTATCCTCTTCCACATATCGATGACCTGTTCGACCAGTTGCAAGGGTCGAGCTTCTACTCTAAGATCGATCTGCGTTCGGGCTATCATTAGCTGAGAGTCCAAGACGAAGACATCTCCAAGACAACATTCAAGACTCGTTACGGACACTATGAGATTCTAGTTATGCCTTTCGGGTTGACAAACGCACCTGCGGTTTTCATGGACCTCATGAACCGAGTGTGTAAACCATACTTGGATAAGTTCGTTATTGTTTTCACCGAAGACATCCTGATCTATTCTAAGAGTCAGGAGGAACACGAGCAACATCTGCATCTCATTCTTGAGCTTCTTCTATCAGAACAACTCTATGCTAAGTTTTTGAAATCTGACTTTTGGCTTCATGAAGTCCATTTTCTAGGCACGTAGTCAATGAAGATGGGATTCATGTTGATCCATCCAAGATTGACTCAATCAAGAACTGGCCTGCACCTCAAACACCAACCGAAATCCATCAATTCTTGGGTTTGGCGGGTTACTACTGAAGGTTCATCAAGGATTTCTCGAAGATTGTGCAGCCTCTTACTACTCTAACTCAGAAGAGTGTCACCTACCAGTGGGGTGATGCTCAGGAATCCGCGTTTCAGCAGTTGAAGGTGAAACTTTGTAGCGCACCCATTCTCTCATTACCTAAAGGCACAGAAGACTTCGTAGTTTATTGTGACGCGTCAATCCAAGGACTTGGTTGTGTGCTGATGCAACGTGAGAAAGTCATTGCTTACGCATCACGCCCACTCAAGGTCCACGAAAAGAACTACACTACCTATGACTTGGAGTTGGGAGCAGTAGTGTTTGCACTTAAGATATGGAGATATTACTTGTATGGTACCAAGTGCACCATTTACACGGATCACAAGAGTCTCCAATATATCTTCTATCAGAAGGAGTTTAACATGCGACAACGTCGATGGGTCGAACTCCTTAACAATTACGAGTGCGCGATAAAGTACCATCCAGGCAAGGCCAACGTTGTGGCTGACGCCCTCAGTCGTAAGGAACCCAAACCTAAGCGTGTACGTGCGTTACAGCTTACGACCTACTCTAGTCTTCCGACTCAAATCCGTGATGCTCAGGTAGAAGCACTGAGGGAGGAGAACCTCAAAGTTGAGTCCCTACGGGGGATGGAAAAGAAACTCTAACGCAAGGAAGATGTCACTTGCTATTTCATGGAACGTATTTGGGTTCCATCCTATGGAAACCTACGAGAGCTTGTGATGGACGAAGCACACAAGTCTTGTTACTCGGTGCATCCTGGTTCTGACAAGATGTACCAGGATCTAAAGACCCTGTACTGGTGGCCCTACATGAAAGCTAACATACCGACCTATGTTAGTAAATGCTTAACCTATGCTAGGGTTAAGGTTGAATACAAGAAGCCATCAGGACTACTCCAACAACCAGAGATCCCAACATGGAAATGGGAGCAAATTTCCATGGATTTTGTCACTAGCTTACCTAGATCTCAGCGAGGAAACGACACCATCTGGGTGATCATGGATCGACTGACCAAGTCTGCACACTTTCTGGCAATCAAGGAAACTGACAAGTTTTCTACACTCGAGGACATTTATCTGAAAGAAGTGGTTGCTAGACACGGAGTGCCAATTTCCATCATTTCTGATCGTGATCCGCACTTTGCATCTGATTTGTGGCAGGCGATGCACAAATCCTTTGGCTCACATCTAGGCATGAGCACAGCTTATCACCCACAGACGGATGGGCAGACTGAACGCACCATCCAAACGCTTGAAAACATGTTTCGAGCATGTGTTATCGACTTTGGTAACGGCTGGGAAAGACATCTACCTTTGGTGGAGTTTTCGTACAACAATAGTTACCACACCAGCATCAAGGCTGCTCCGTTCGAGGCTCTGTATGGATGGAAATGCCGATCACCTCTATGCAGGGCAGAAGTTGGCGACAACCAAATCACTGGCCCAAAACTTGTTCTCGACACAATGGAAAAGATTTCCCAAATCAATAACGAATGGCGGCAGCTCGTGACCGTCAGAAAAGCTACGCTGATAAGCGTAGGAAACCTCTCGAGTTCCAAGTTGGGGATCGAGTACTACTTAAAGTCTCACCTTGGAAAGGTGTGGTCCGATTTGGCAAACGGGGCAAGCTTAATCCGTGATATGTCGGACCCTTCGATATCACTGAGAAAATCGGCAAGGTGGCGTACAGACTGAATTTGCCCGAAGAGCTCAGTGGTGTTCACAACGTCTTTCACGTGTCGAAACTGAAAAAGTTTCTGTCAGATGAGACCCTTATCGTTCCTTTCAAGGAACTCACTATCGACAACCAGTTGTGCTTCGTCAAGGAACCGGTGGAAATTATGGACCGGGAAATCAAGGCTCTCAAATGTACCAAGATACCTATTGTCTGAGTTCGTTGGAACTCCCGTCGTGGCCCAGAGTTCACCTGGGAACGAGAAGACCAAATGAAACGCAAGTATCCCCAGTTGTTTAAGAAAGGTGAGCCCAGTACTGAAGCTACTGCGGAATTTCGGGAAGAAATTCCAAACCAACGGGGGGATGATGTGATACCCCAGGAAAACACACAACACACCTAGCTTCCTCAGTGACTACATGCTACTTTCAGGATGCCATTTCTTTCAACTCGGGGATGATGTGACAACTCGTAATTTCAACAGTCATTCTATGTATTGGTCCTTGCATGCTTTGTTTTATGAAGTAAAGTACATGTACATGTGTGATTATAATTGAATGGATAACATGTTTGATTATGCTTGATTGTTTTAAGTGGTAAATGTTAAACGTCATGTTTTATGATACTTAGTCTTGTGGGCCGAACCCCATTTCCATCTCTATTCGTTCTCGGCCCAATTTGCTTGTGTAGAAGCCCGACTCACTTGTTGAGCGCATATACATACACGGTTTATGTGTATGGCTTTCATAATCTCACAAAACACAAAACTTACCAAAACCCTAATCTCTCTACTCTCTCAATCGAAACCGAATGCAACCCTCTCTCTCTCGAAGCCCTAGTTCCTTCGAAGCTCTCTTTGGATCACAGCCTCATCTCTCTTTCGTTCTAATACTTTTGTGCGTACATAACTTTCGGTTAGTATCTAGTTTGGTTTCGGTTTGTGTTTCTTGTTTAAATTTCAGCCGTGTGTATTTGTATATGATGTGCTCATGTCAATAACTCGTATTGTTACATGGATCTGATTTGAATGTATGTGCCGGGATCGCATGAAGGGTTTTGATAACTAGGGTTGCATGAATCTTAGGGTTCGACGTGAAACTATGTATACATGATTTAGGGATAATGAACATGAGTTGATATGTATGAGTAGTTTGATCCGATTTGATTTGAATGATAAATTAGGATTAATTGTTGTTTTTGCCGATTCGGTTAGAAGCTTGTTCAGGTTATGAATCTTAGGGTTTACAATGATTAATTGATGATTGGTCCTGCTAATGACTAGTTTTATGATTAGGGTCCATGCAAAATCGGTGATGATAATGTGATTGTATTGGTTTTGATAAATGACTGCAAATTAGGGTTGTATGAGTGCGAGAAATTGTGATAAATGTTGCTGATTAAATGTTGATATTTGATCTGATTAAAACTGCCAAAGTTTGCTAACTGATGTTACGAAGAAGGAAATTTGTTACATCCCTCGGTTCTCGACTGGGGTTGCGACTCGAGACCAACCAGCACTAAAACAAGGGGACTCGAGACCATGGTTGCGGGTCCATTTTCGACTCGAGACCTGACTCGAGACCTCATGGTCTCGACTGGTAATGCATCACCCAAAACCCCCTTAGTCTCGACTCGAGACCGTCTGGACTATAACTCGAGACCACATGATCTCGACACAAGATCTCTAGTCTCGACTCGAGACCTCATAGTCTCGACATTTAACTATTGGGCTGCACACCTGTTTAGACTCGCACACTGTCACAGGCCTATGTACTTGGGCCGCATACTTGGGCTTTAAACGTGCATTTATATGCTACTGTTGAACATGTTATGTGTAACTGCTGTCTGCCATGCTATACAAGCTATAACATGAACTGTGTTTGTATTCAACATGTTAGTATATGTGTAAAACCATACGTGAATTATTGAATACAAACCTGACTTGTATGGTAACCATGTTAGGACGTGGTTGACCACATTAGCTCAAGTGACCATTATCTCCCGAGCTAATCTAAGGTGAGTTCACACTTTTCTTCAAGGCATGGGATTCTAGGTGGTTTGGGAATGGGATAAACAAGCACTATCCCCCTTGGGTGGGATGCAACCTGCGTATTCTCCTTGGGTAGAATACGTACCTCCGTCCTCCTTGGGAATGGCGATAAGCATTATAATACATGTCTTAAGCTTACTAGACAACAACTCTATCATAAAGTCCCCACTCATTTTATATCGACTTAATCGTCGGGCCAATGGCGAACGGGTTATTAGTTAAATAGCGTTATTAGGTCTGACAAGCCTCACATCGTGCCGCAGAGGACGGGCGTGGACTAATCTACTTGGGCACTTGGTCAATGATGATAGACATTGACTTGGGGCACACAACATAACTTCAGTCAGTAGTCGATATGGTACGGGTCTAGTGGTTTAAAATAGTGGGGTAGCTCCCCATGGCATGTAACAATCCGATTTTCCGAAGTCAAAGTCAAAGTCAAAGGAAGAAAAGATTGCTAATCATATCTATCATTTCTGACTTAATCATTGCTTGTGCTCTTTGACTCGATAATCGATACTTTGCTCAACGTTGTTTGTTATGTTTTTACAATTTATTTAATATGTGAAGTAACAATGCGATAAACGTAATTCAACGCTAATATACTAAACGCTATCACATCGCTATCGCATCGCAATTCGAATTACAAGTTCTGGATATTGTTTTACGTGTGTGTGCTATTATGTACTTTACTTGTGTGTGCTTATATATATTGTGGGATGTTAATCGCAAATGCAATCGCAAATCTATCGCATCGCATCGCAACCCGAAATACAAGTTACTTTTATGATTGTTAGGTTGATTATGTTATTTGTGTAACTAATGTGTAAGACTATCGCATCGCTTACTCGAAACGCATCATAACGCTCAACGCACGAAACGTAAAGTCGGAAACTAACTCGCACTCGCCATCCGATCGAATGACATTTCGATCGAATGGTCATCTAGGATGACCATCTGATCGAAGGGCCTTCCGACCGAACCACTCCACACCGCCTCTTCTCCTCTTCAGCTATAAATACCCCACCTGTCACATCACTGTTCATGATGTTACAACTCCCTCCATTCCAGCACGCTCTCAGCCTATTTTCTCTCGATTCCTCGTGATTCTTGTAAGTTTTCATCTCAAATCTTCTACTTCTTTAATCTCTACACACTTTCCCATCAATTTCACCAACAAATCTCACAATTTCACCAAGAAATCCACCTAATTCGGGTTGTTCTAAGATGACGTCACCATGGGTTGTTATGAACACCAAAGTGTGACCTCATTCCACCAAAAACAACTCAGATCTAAAGGATTTCTACAATGATTAAACATTGATTTCACCTAAACCTAAACATTTTCCAACCGATTTCCACTTTTCTCCAAACATTTTAACTATTACTCAAAACCGATAAGAATCTGAGCTCGTTCAGGCCTCTATTTATTCTCTGGTGAAGTGCCAGTTCGAGAAAAGATTTCTATCAAAGAGACAACCGATTCATGGGTTGAACATGAAGCACCGTCATGAACAGATGATTCGGATTGAATGGGGTGATTCCCGTCCGACCGAATGAGTTGGACCTGATGGGGCTTCCATTGTTTGACACGTAGTTATACCGTCTTGTTTCAATTGCAAAAACTTTCTAAACTTAACGGATTTTACTGGTTCGCAAGCAACAGGTTACCAGAACGAAACGCCGTCCGATCGGATCACCATCCGATCGAACGACGATCCGACCAGGTGACTTGTGATTTTAAACACTTAAACATTTTACAAAACATCAAAGAATGTTAGTTCAAAACGAATGGCCATCCGACCGAACGGTCATCCGTCCGGATGACCCTCTGACCGGATGACCTGATATGTAGGAACACTTCTCATTTTACAAAATGCTATAACGAAAACTTCAAAGTTCATACACAAACACATCCATCCCAATCGGACAACCCTCCGACCGAATGGTCATCCGTCCGGATGACCGTCCATCATCCGATCGGATCGCCATCCGTCCCCATTTCACATCGACACCGTTTTACGCACTGTTCAACGCTTATACTGTCGTACTGTGTTCAGGCTAATCTCTCAGCGCTCCCTTCAATCCAAGACTGTGTTTATTTATTAAACAAGATCTATGAGTATACTCGATCCCTTTTTGCTTTATGCACTTTTGGGTGTTACATACGTTACTTATATCAAATCACAAACGACACACAATGCAAACACTTTTATACGCTAACTGCTCTCACATGTTATACGTGTTATTCGATGAATGCTAGTATGTTATGTTTACATAGTGATTGTTTCCTGACACCTTAACAACGATAGTACTATAGTTTGGACTCAACACCTGTCGTGGACAGGGGATGTTGATGTGTGCAAAATGCAACATATAAATTACATCAATTGTGGCATAAAACTAACCCTTTTTTAGTACTAATGTTGGAAAAAAGTATGTTTTTGTGTCCCTTTTGTTTTTTCAGGATTAAATGAGCTCAAATTAACAAAAGAAGTAAAAAGGCAGCTAAATCTAACATAAATACAAGAAAAGGAACAAACGTGACATGCCCGACCCCACGATAGCATCTTCCCAAGCAAAACAAGAGAACAGAAGGCTGAACACGCCCCGTGCTCAGTGAACACGGGGGCGTGCCCAAGTGCCAGCATAAAAGACAAATCTATAGAAGCTTCTATCGCCCACCACGGGGCCGTGCTCAGCGGACACGGGGCCGTGGTCAACTATAAGATTCGCAGAATCCAGACAAATCTTGATAGTACAAATATGCTTCTGCACACGGGGGCGTGCCCAGCGGACATGG
>JARYGA010028674.1:0-22337 GCA_030545235.1 Helianthus tuberosus
AATACCGGGTTGCAAAACGACTTTTTGATTCAAGTTTTGGAGTTCATGGGTTGTGTTCGTGTTTAGATAAACCGAACCACATACAAAATAATACGTATTTCAATAGGTTTTTGAAATACTATATTTTCTAATGAGCGTATTAGAAAACTTTATTTTGTAACCCCTTACAAATGTTTTTGTAACGTTTAATTTCTTAATTATAAGCTTTTAGTAACCATAATTGATATTAATGTTGGTTTAAAAGTCTTGAAATATTTATATTTTCTAATGAGAATATTAGAAAGTAATTATTTTATAAAATAATAAGTTTTAATATTTTCTAACGAGCGTGTTAGAAACGTTGTTGAAAGAATAACAACATTAAAACTTTTTATATCTCTAACGAGCGTGTTAGAATTTTATAGAATAATAAGTTTTAATATCATCTTTTATATCTAATGAGCGTGTTAGATACGATGATTGTGTATAACTAACTTGTGAAAAGACGATTAGATTTTCTAACGAGCGTGTTAGAAAATATACGTTTAGATTTTCTAACGAGCATGTTAGAAAATATTATTATTTCAAATAATTACCGACGAGCGTGTTGGAGACAATTATTTTGGATAATAAACATTGTAACGGTTTCGTCTAAACTATTAAATTTCTAACGAGCGAGTTAGAAATAGTTTATATTTTTTTATAAACTACGTTTAAACGAATTTTGTTTGTTTATTTCTAATGAGCGTATTAGAAATAGTTTATATTTTTTTATAAACTTCGAAACAAATTTTGTAATCGATTATTTCTAACGAGCGTGTTAGAAACAATTTAAAGAGTTTGATAGTTGTTTATTTTCTAACGAGCGTGTTAGAAACGATTTAACGACTTTGTCAATCGTTAATTTCTAACGAGCGGGTTAGAACCGGTTTAACTATGATAAACTATTTAAGATGATTTGTAATCGTTTTATATATTTTCTAACAAGCGTGTTAGAAAAGATATGTGTTCATTTCTAACGAGCGTGTTAGAAAACGTTCATTTAAGTAAACCAAAAGTGAATAATTGTATTCGTTTTATTTCTAACGAGCGCGTTAGAAGCGGTTTACTTAATAAAAACCGAATATTTTGAATGTTTGTTAAACATTTAAATTCTAATTAGCATATTAGAATTGGTTTTCATACAAACCACTCATTTTAACGATTGATAATCGTTATTATCTAACAGCGTTTAGAAATAGTTTGAATATGATAAACCATTTATTAAAACGATGTGTATTCGTTTTATTTTCAAACGAGCGAGTTTGAAATTGTTTATTTATTAAACTATTATAAGGTTTATTGTCTTGATTTGTAATCAAAACATAAATATATAGTTTAATATTAAAACACTTGCAAAAAAACGAGAAATGTTTTGAACGAATAAAACATGTCTTTGCGAATTACAAGTGATTCGATACTTCCACGAGAAGTATAACGTCTTGAACCATATAATAATCTTGGAAAGACTATTTTGTGAAAAACAACTCGATGTTGTTATAGACAAAATAAGTTTGCTGGACTACTTGCGAGTAGTTAATTGTAAACAACTTTATATTTTGGACAACTTGTGATTATTCAAGTTTAGAGTTCCAAGATGAGGGAGTACCTCAAAACATGACACCGAACGAAATAATTGCGTTTATTTCGGTAAAAAGTGTTGAAGATAATAACACTTTGGTTTTTGATGTTTAGATATCATTGGTGTATTCGTTATTTTGGACTACTAATAAGTTGTCAAAAGGATACACATTTTGATACAAAGTGTAAAAACTAATTTACACGGACACAACGAGCGGGTTGTGATCATGACTTATGTAATAAGTCACAAATCAAACATCAAACGTATAACGAGTTCGTGAGAAACGTGGAGCATGGTTTGAGATGAAATGCACGAAAACTAGATATGTCATCTAATGTTGAGAGCATCAACATGGAAATGCACATGTAAGTTTTCAAAGAATATAACATATGAAAGATATATATGTTATTATTGTAAATGATTTTAATAAATTTAGAAAATTTATTAATGGAAAATTACAATAGTGATGGACTTGTAGATGCTTCTACCACCATCAATGTTGTTTAAACTATGTGGAGGCTTGGTCCTCAATTTGGGAGAGTATCCCAATACATGGTATTAATGAAACAACAACGTAAATGTATATATCACTATCGGCATACGTGAATGCTTTGGTTGAGAGTCAATCTAATTGACTATATCTCAAGACTCAAGTGATTTTATACAAAGATTTTCATCAAAGTGACTTGGATTAAGACTTATGTTTAAGTCTTTAGGAAGTCAATGATGAAGCCTTGGAGATAAAAAGGCAAACGACTTATGATCCTAATGGATGGAGTTAACTATGGTTTTGAGGCCTTCCTAAAAACCGATGGTTTTGGAATGGTGAAATAAAATTTCATTATTGTGTCTAAACTAAGAAACGAATGTTCGAAAGAGATAGTGCGTTATCTCTTAAGGCTGTGAAGAATCAGAATGATGCATCTTCTGTTCACATGCTAGAGTATTGTGGTCTAAAGCATGCTAGACTAATACTTGTTAATTTATATGCTCGACGGAGATTAAATTAACGTTAAACATTCAAAATATGTGATGACACAAGAACGAATTTTGTGCTAAACAAAACTATAAATATAACTTCATTAAAATGCAAGCAATGTGGGGGGGAGGAACCATTTAAGAAACAAACCCTTTAGGGTATGAAGAAATGGTAGTTGAGAAGTTTTCTCAAACTCGAAATGAAAGGGAGAACCTTTCATCACCCCATTTGGATGCTATCCAATTACACTTAAATGTGGGGGTGACTTGCATTTGAATGTGGAAATGGTAGTTGAGAAGTTTTCTCAAACTCGAAATGAAAGGGAGAACCTTTCATCACCCCATTTGGATGCTATCCAATTACACTTAAATGTGGGGGTGACTTGCATATATTGCAAACGCATGACCAAGTGGAGTACACAATGGTTGTATGGAGTCAATCGAGTAGATTGGACTCGAATGCCAATTGGTTAGATTCAAAATCTAGTAAGATGTCAGTCATGACACACCAAAGGCATGGTGAAAACGTGTTTGGCCATGAATTGAGTTTCATGTCATTCTAAGACAAGGTACATAACTGGATCCAGGTTGAGATCACGAGTTATAAGTCTTATGAATTGACTAAAAGGCAAAAGTGACTAGCGAGTCAAGAAACACGTTAGAACAACTGATCTCAATTTAAATTGTCGTTGGTGACTTAGCGAAGTCAAAGATAATTTTGGATCCAACAACCAGTGGGTTGATAAGAGATCAGGTTGTGGAATGGGACTAAAGCCATGGGAAAAGGGACATGAGGGAAACCTAACCTAGTTGACTGGAGATCCCAAGATCTAGGTTCAATAGGCCAACTTAATCATGAACCGAAGGGTAGTCACTGTGGGGGCGTAGCTAATATATATGTTTATGTATAAGCTAGTTTATATGTTTCATATATCCCCCTAAAACTATAAAAGGGTGTTTAAATACGTCCTAGTCCATTCCTATAATATTCAGTGACATTGTTGTGAGGTTAAGCATAATATGTGGTTTTATGACTTGTGTAAATCATAGTAAACCATAATGCTTTTAATGATTTAAAGGGAAATCACCTATGTTGGAGAGAAGTGTGGTCGCTTCGAATGGAATTAGGGCATAATTCCTAGAGCTCCCGCAGAACCAGGAAAGTGCTCCATGACCATTATAGGACACGATAGTGAGGGGATGGCCCGGCTAGGGAAAGTATTGTGTGAATGTATATTGTCGTTTACACAAATGGGGGGTTGTTCAAGGACATCACGTCTACAAAACCCTAGTAGACTAAGTATGCTTCACAAAGGAAGGTTCAAAGGCAAAACCTACCTATCCTACAATACTCTACTGTCGAGTTTTCCTCGGGGAATTTTGTGTGTTTTAATCGATCTCCATTCATGTGGGGGATTGTTGGAAATTTTAGTGAAAAAGAGTTTTTCACTAAATATTTTGGACATCAATGATATTTATATATGTGTTGTATAAATAATTATTTATGGTTTGTGTTCAAACTATGTCCAAATAGAGCTAAGATGAATGAGATATCGAAGCTTGAAGTTGTATGTTTGGGAAAACAAAGATGAGAAAAATGGATTGAGATTTGTCATCTTGTCCCACATAGGTGGAATGACAAAACTTAAAGTGGTATATAAGGAGGAGCACTCCTTGAAGACAAACACCAGTGGGGACCCTAAAGGGTGCGGAGCACCCTTACTCGTGCACATATGCGCGCGTGTCGTGGGCTATAGGCCCTATGTAGTGCGCTTTGAACTTCGCACACCGCCTTTGTATTTTTGTCCATGAGCGCGTGGTCAGATACATGGCGGGTCCGCTTATGGCACACCCTTGGGTGGCGTAGGCGGATGCCATGGCGAAGACTGTAAATGGCACATGAGTTTGGATAGCGCATGACCAGGTGGCGTCCTGGTATGCATAGTAGCATCCGTGTGGCGCGCAAGTATAGATGGCGCATGACCAGGTGGCGTCCTAGTATGCGCAATGGCATATGTGTGGCGCGTGGGTCCATATGGCGTGGCGTAAGGTCCATGTAGAGTGTTGCATGGATTTGCGGATCAGTTATGGCGCACGCGCAGGTTACAATAGTAACTAGGAGCACTAGTCTGCACACCATGCACATGCGCGGGTTCCATACAATGTGACGCACGGACTGAAGAGCCACTTCAGGCGCGCGTACATGTCTGCAACGGTAACAGAGCAATTGGCAGGACCTGGTCAAGCTAGCTGTTACAACCCGTTAATTGCGTGTCATGATGAATATGACCGTTTTTTGTCTAACCACTTAAGTCCATTAAAGTCATATTCATTATCTTGTTTATTACAAGATTAATGTTATAATTATGACAAGATTAATGTCTATTTTATTACTAGTTTTAATGAGCTTAAAACTATAAGTGTATATATATGAACTTGGTGGTTCATATTAGAGACACCAACAAGATTAGACATTCTCTTGAGTCTCGTTTTCCTTTGAGAGGAGTACTCTCATATTTACACTTCATCTTTTTCCTAAATTTATAAACACCAAATTATACCCGGTGTAATCTCGGGCGTGAGTGCCATCTCCGGCAGTACACATACTGTTCCGGTTGTTGTACCCTGGGAGACAGACCGTCTGGGAGGAGGCGTGAAATCTGTTTTAAGGGAAGCGTGTTGAACACGTGCCTCAACCAAAACTATCAACGATATTTTGCTTGTCTTGCAGCGGAGTTTCGATCTGGAAGGTGCGGTTGAAGTTTCCAAAGACTCTTGCTTGAATCAAGTTTGGTACAATTATTGTGTATTTTTTTTTTCCGTTCAATTGGTTTATGTAACCGGTATTGTACTTGATGAATTTCCCACAAATAACGAGAGTCTCGTTATTATTTATTTTATTAATATTTTAATAAAAAGTGAACCTAGTTCCTACATGACCCGCAGATATAAAATTTTGAGTGCACTGGTTTTGAATTACTAGTCTTTCTTTACACATATTGTATAGATTTATCCAGGGTTGTTCCAACGTTTTTAGAGACCCTAAGCGAACTACGAAGTGGGAGCCTTAATTTCACCCTCCTCCAATCCCGATGGACCTGTCACCATGGGTGATTAATTCCCTTTTTGAAAGCAGGTTGTGATGAGAAGTGAGAACGATGATTGCGGCAGTATTTAAGGGGCCTTAGGCCGCTGAATAATGATGATTAGGTCGATGGTTATTGTTGTCTCGAATAAGGTTACCCATCGAGTTCGGTTTCTTATGACACCCTTAGTAGGAACAGCTTAATCCATCCATGTACAAGTGTGTTAAAATAGATTTTGAGTTAGAAAGGTAGTAAAAGTTTTAAACGGGGCGATTTTATATTAGGTTGATATGTAAATACTTTTTGTACCTTCAAATTTTCAAACATAATTAATGCATATGATATAGAAAAAAGGGGTAGGAGTAAACTGCCATTTTGGTCCCTGTGGTTTGGTCACTTTTGCCACTTTAGTTCAAAACTCAAACTTTTTGCATCTGGGTACCTGTGGTTTTAGTTTTATTGCCATTTTGGTCCAAAAATGAAATCAGATCATATTTGTCTTATAAAATCCTGCAATTTTGCCATTTTCCTCAGGGGTAAATCAGGTCATATTTGTCTTATAAAATATGGTATTTATTTATAAAAGAGAAATGATCATTTTGCCCCTGCGGAAAATGACAAAATAGCAGGATTTTATAAGGCAAATATGACCTGGTCTCATTTTTGGACCAAAATGGCAATAAAACCGAAACCACAGGGACCCAGATGCAAAAAGTTTGAGTTTTGGATTAAAGTGGCAAAAGTGACCAAACCACAGGGACCAAAATAGCAGTTTACTCAAGGGGTAGGATATCAAATTTTGAATAAAGGATTAGAATCAAATACAAAGGTTCATTATTGTAAGAAGGGTAGAAAGACTTTTAAAAAAAACCCACAACACAACACACACACACACACACAAAAAAAACCTTAAACACCCACCACCACCCAAAAACCCACCCCCAATCACCCACCAAATTTTTTTTTTTTGTGGAGAGAGGGTGTGGGGTTTAGGTTTTTGGGTGGTGGTGGGTGTTTAGGATTTTTTTAGTTTTTTTTTTTTTTTTGGGGGGGGGGGGGGGGGGGTGTTAGGTTTTGGGTGGTGGTGGTGGTGGTGGTGGTGTAGTGGGTTTAGATTTTAGATTATTGGACGCTTGTTACTCTATAAATCCTTCTAACAATTAGGAGTGTTTTTAGAATAAGTTAATAGTAGTAAAGATAAAAAAGGTTGTAGAAGGTGTTTGAATAGGGTTTAAGGAAAAATCGTGTAGTTGCTTGTAAAGCAAGTAATTTGGAACTAGTCCCCGGAACATTAACACGTAACTTCTTGCATAACTGCTCCCAACCACAGCTACTATTTTTTAATATTCTGTTCTTGAAACCTTTTCCCTCTAAGTTTCTAGTGGTGGATGGGTACAAACATTTACAAGCAATGCGGATCCAACACACATTTGTGGGTTTTCAGGAACTCAATGCGTTTGAAAAAAAAGAAAGACAGAAAAAATTAGTAAAAACTTTGTAGAATTTAGAAAAAATTAGTGAGAATTAAAGAGAATTTACTAAAAGGAACCCATTAGAATAAAATTCTAATCCGGCCACTGTTTACAAGAAATATAAGAAAGACTAATTATAGGACAAGAATTTTGTTGAGATGAATGATTGTGTTGAGTGGACATAATGGCGGATCCAGAAACTTTTTTTGTGGATTTGTTTGATAGATGCTCACTAGTTTTTTTTCAAATCATATAAGGTTTCAACGAGTTTTTTTTTTCATACACAATGGGTTCATATGACCCATAAAACAGATCTGGATCCACCATTGAATGGACTGGACATTGCCGAGCCTTATATACCGAGCTGACTAGTTTTTACTAGTCTCGCGAGCCTAAGCTAGCCTAAGATTTCTCTCTCTATATAATAACTTTTATTTAATATAATTACATAATAAATATGATCATCTGTGTAGTTACCGAATACATAATTCAATAATATATTATCTTATAGAGGCTGGTTATTGTACAAATTGCCTTAACGTACGCTGCATACGAGATGCAGTATCAACATGCGATTTTTTTTAACATGGGATTTTTTTTTAACATGCGAATTTAATTTTTTTTAACATGGAAACTTTTTTTTATAACATGCGATATTTGGTTTTTTACAATATGCGATTTTCACTTTTTTGTAATATAACGTGCGATTTTGTCATCGCGTACGTAACGTACGTTAAGCCATATTGTACGATATACTTTTACTTATCTTATATACATATTCACATAAAATTATGTGTAGATAAAATACTAATATTAAATATATAATAAACAAGCCGAACTCGAGTTTAAAAATTGTTGTTGAGTTGAGGTCAAATTCGAGATAAACGAGCCAAGACAAAAACAATTAACAATCCATAAATTGAGCTCAAACAATGAACGGTTAATGGTCAAAGGCCCATTGGTATTGAAAGTTCTTTGTGAAGTCAAGGATAAACTTCTTCAAACCAGCACATGGAAGGAACAAGTTTATAAGTTGATGTTTATAAACACGGATTCCAGGATCCACATGAAACTTTTTCCAGTTAAAAGAAGTTTCTGGTCTAACAAATTTTCAAATGATGTTCATTTCACAAGATTCACAATTTCACATTACACTTTTTTTGTAAGTAAAGTTGTGAACGTCTATAGTTATGCTACTGTAGCAATCAATTTATTCCCAAGGCGTAATCATGTGACCGTTCTACTTTTAACTCCGATAACTTGATTCACTTGTTTACGCCACTAATTTTATTTTTATATATACATAATAACAAGGAAAATTACTAGCGGGCCCTCAAGAATTTTGGGTCCTGTTCGGTGGCCCACTCTGCACACCCTTTAGGCCGGCTTGGCCTCACATATCAAGCAATATTGTCCATAGCCATTGCGTATGAAACACATTAGTGATATTTGAGGTAGTGTATTACTTGTAACCTAGAAATACCCTCCTTGGGACTTATCGACCCCCCCTAATCGTATACAAAAATGAGTGGCTATAATACCATTTGTAAACACTTGGCCTTTCATACCAACCAATATTGTTAGGTGTAGCAATGTGGAGTTTACAAATTTGTTTTTAGTTGCCAAAGTGAAAACTTTCGAGGAGGTTATCCCCAATTCTCTCATGCACCTAACATTTGATCTTATCATAACCATACGATGTGAGATTTGGTGTAGCGGTACGTACCTAATAACTATGCAATCAATAGCGTGCTATCGTGGTGTTGTAGCGCTTAGCAGACATACGATGTCATAGCAGTTCAAATAGCGGTCCCTTATAACGGTTCCACTATTAGTGGTGCTAAAGGGCACTATTTTGAAACCCGTATTGTGGTACCCGAGGAAAATCCACAGTCATTTTAACTCGTCTTTCACTCTCCTGTGTCTACTTATCAAATTTCGGGACGAAATTTCTTTCAACTTGGGGATGCTGTGACAACTCGTAATTTCGAGGTTAGAACCGTTCGTTTTTGTATTTATAGATCGAGTCATATACTTATTTTAATTGACGAGTTAATTAAACTCAACTAAATTATATTATAAGTTCATATTATTTAAGCGATTAACTTGAAACTGAATCTATATCGTGTTGAACCGATCCGAACCGTTGAACCAAAGCACTGGTCTTGCTTGTCGACTTAACCCACTCGCATAACTCGAAACTTATGAGGCCCGAACCATAGCATGATCATTATAAGTTTATATTAGTCGATAAGTATAATTGTTAAAATTGTTAGATTGTAATTAAAAAAAAGTATATATATATATATTTGTTCCACCCAAGAAACCCCTTTCAAATTGTTACGTCTGCATGTTAGTTTTTGTTATAACTCCTCAAAAACTAATTAAACCCCTTGCCTTGCCCCACATGCTTACGACCACAAATCCCTTCCACCACTTTAATTGGTTCAGCCCACATATCCCTCGAAGCAAAAACAAGAAAGCTGATGCGTTGAGCAAGCTAGCATCTATGTCGTTTAGTCATCTGGCGAAAGAGGTGCGGGTCGAAGTTCTATCTACACCATCCATCGCCGTTTCACAAGTCCTGCAAATAGAGGCTCCGGTCCAAACATGGATGACACCGATCATAAATTACCTGGTTCATAACGTCCTGCCAGTCGGCAAGGCCAAAGCTCGAAAAGAACAAATTAATTCACTCCAATACCAGATGCAGGACGAAGGTTTGTACCGAACAAGCCAATTACATCGTGAGAGAAATTTATTATGGAATCTGTGGCATCCATGCCGGACCAAAAATGATCGTGACAAAGATAAAAAAAAACACAAGATATTATTGGCCGGGAATGCACGAAAGTGCGGTAAAAGAACTCCAACAGCGTGATGAGTGTCAGAAACACGCGCCTGTGAGCCTTCGGGCAAAAAATGAAATGATTCATGTGACCGCAGCATGGCCATTTCAGAGGTGGGGCGTCGACATCGTCGGACCCTTCCCACGATCAAGCGGAAGCGCACAATACTTACTAGTTTAATTAATGACGTAAGTTGCATGTTTTATTATAACTTTCCAAACCAAAACCCTAAACCAAGTTTGTAATTGCTGCCTCTCTTTTCTCTGCCATTCGGTAAACGACGAACAAGCCCAAGAACTCCAAATGTCGACTCTTCGGTTGCTTTAATCGATCCACTCATTCGCTAGGTAACTAGTTTCTCAATATCTATGTTAACTGCCAAAAGCAGTTATAATACGATAACTGCCAAGCAGTTGTTTGGGGAAGTTTGTATATCTGGTTTTATAACACTCCCCCTCAGATATACATTACTTGTTCATTATACACTATTAACAACATGCTTCAGGATGATGTTAAATCGATACTTCAGGACCTATGAGATAAACTGATACTACAGGACCAGTTAAGCTGCCTCGTTAAAAACCTTGCTAAGAAAACCCAATGGGACAAAACTTAGTCAAGGAAAAGAGTACAACGTGTATAATGCTCCCCCTCAATTTAACTAACGTCTTTCAATCTTCTAAGCCCGATCCTCTGCGATAAATACTCAAAACTGCTTCTAGGTAGTGATTTTGTGAAAAGGTCAGCTAGGTTTTCACTTGACTTGATTTGACGAATATCAATTTCTCCTTCTTTTTGTAGGTCATACGTTGAGAAGAACTTTGGTGAGATGTGCTTTGTTCTGTCGCCTTTGATGTAGCCTTCTTTTATTTGAGCTATGTAAGCAGCGTTGTCTTCATAGATAATCGTCTGGTCCTTCTTGATTTGTTCCAATCCGCATGCTTCTTGTATGTGATTAATCATTGATCTCAACCACACGCATTCTCGACCAGCATCATATAATGCTATCAGTTCAGCATGATTGGATGATGTTGCTGTAAGTGTTTGCTTAGTCGATTTCCAAGAAATTGCTGTGCCACCGTATGTGAATACATAACCTGTCTGAGATTTTGCTTTGTGAGGATCTGATAGATATCCGGCATCAGCATACCCAACCAGTTGGGACTTTTGATCTTTCTGATAGAAAAGTCCTACGTCTTGTGTCCCACAAATATACCGGAATATATGTTTTACACCATTCCAGTGTCTACGTGTTGGATTCGAACTGTATCTCGCTAGTACATGAACTGCAAATGCAATGTCAGGTCTTGTGTTATTTGCGAGATACATAAGGGCACCGATCGCGCTTAAGTACGGCACTTCTGGACCAAGTACTTCTTCGCCTTTTTCTTGAGGGCGATAAGGATCCTTGAGTGGATCTAGCGGTCGGACAACCATAGGTACGCTAAACGGATGTGCTTTATCCATATTGAAACGTATTAGCATCTTCTGGATGTAGTTTGATTGATGGACAAATGTGCCATTGCACAGATACTCAAATTGTAGTCCGATGCATAATTTTGTCATACCATGATCTTTCATTTCAAATTCCTTCTTTAACAACTGAGCAGCTTTCTCTATCTCTTCAGGAGATCCGATGATGTTGATATCATCAACATAGACTGCTATTATAGTGAAATTTGAGAGTGATCTTTTTATAAAGACACATGGACTGATTACATCAGACTTGTATCCTTCTTTTTCGAGATATTCACTTGTAACACCCTTAATACTGGACGGAATTTAAGTAATAATTATATGAACTTTATACTAATCAGAGTTTACAAAAAAACTTTTGTGTTTAAAACCATACACATTTGTGATAGTACCAACAAATCCAAGATAGTGCATAACAAGTTTAAAGTTAACCCTTGCTAGTCAACTAACAACTAGTTTAAAGGATTCAAAACACGATTGACAAAACATTTACAACATGATTAAAGTCTCGACAAAGTTAAGTTTGGTGCGGAAGCTTCAAAATGCGTGTTCGGTTCTTGACAACGTACTTGATCACCATCCGGAAGGACCTCATCCATACCTAGGGTCAAACCACTAAAAACATTAGTTTTGACATTAATACAATACATATAAACGAATTCCGACATCGAAAAGTGGATAAAATACTCAATTTTCTGGGCTCTACCGTAATTTACGGTATCTACCGTAAATTACGGTAGACCCTGAATATTCCTGGTCTGCCGTAACTCAGTAGAGATTCACCGCAAGACCTTTATTCTCCACCGTAAATTACGGTGGAGACCGTAATTTACGGTGGATACTGTAACTTTGCCATTTAACTATTTTGTGGATTTCGCCCTAATCCGCATACCGTTTTAGACTATTTCTTTCCTGTATGTCTGTAAATTCATTACGGACATGTTCATTTTGATTATCATACCAATAATTGACTCACCGATCATACGGCTAAAAGTTTCTATACTATTATTTATTCGACCCATTCCAACTATAGTGTATATTTCCAGTTTCTTATTCTAAGACCTTTTAGATGCCATTACCCAAGTTCCCGGGCTTGTACATCTTGGTGTGTTTGCGCTATTCATGACTTTGTGTTCCCTTGGAACTAAAAGCTCATTTCCTCGGAATTCAACATTCCGTTTTAAACGGCCTTTTCAACATACCCCCATTTATTATTCCAATATCCTGGATTCACAACTTAAAGTATCATAGCTAGGTTCATAAGCGTAGTGCAATCCAACACTTAACAACTTACGAAACCATCATATCGCTATTGTCATGATTCCTTTTATGGTATCTATTCAACCCGTTTGACTATCTAGTGAAAACCATCACTTTATTAACAAGTCAAACCCAATCCCAAGTCTTTATTTTGACCCGTTTGATGTTCAAGTGAACTACGCCACTTTAGAACACGTCAAACGCATCCTTTACACTACGATTCTGTCTATACACTAAACTCAAACATATATGCGTAATTTAACGAGACTAAAGTCACGTACCTTTAAAGCACACCTTTTCCGCGTGTATCACCTCCGGCGTGTCCACTTGACGTTCCGGATTCCTTGCCTAAAGAGTTCAATTCATAACAAGATTAGGACTCTTTCATAAGCTTTAACGCATTATTTCTTAACATATTCAAATCTGCGTTTTACCCAACCTTTAACATTTTAACCCTCATTTAGGCGTTTTATCAAACACCTAACGGGTCAGATTTCTACATGATCTAAACCAAGTTCATGACTTGAGTTTATCACCATAATTAACTTCAATTAGACTACATGTCCATATTTTAACATCAACAATTTAGAGATTTCCTCATAATTTCAGTTTACACTAGAACAAGAGTTTTAATCCTAGTGTTTATCAAGTTCCACTAACATATTAGTCACCCACTATGATGATTTTGATCCTTACAATTATCATGCTAGAATTTATCAAGAAATCATCTAGGGTTTGTCCCTAAACCTTATATCACTTCCAATTTCATGTTTACAACACATAATTAAGCTCTACACTCGATTTCAATCACATGCATGAACTTTGAATCGAATCAAAATGACCTAATTCGACATACCTTATGATCCCTTTGTCGAAGTGATCACGATTCTATGTTCAGATTTCAATTTCAACTTGATTTTGGCCTTCAATTTGATAGTTTAGTAGAAGCTAGGGTTTTGGGAGTGAGGGTGTCGCCCCCCTCCTGTTCTTGATCGACCAGAGACCTCAATTGAGGTGTTTGGTTTTGTTTTTGATTATAACTAATAATAATAGTTTCAAGTTTGACAACATTGGCCCCTCTACTTTTGTTTAACATTTAGTTTTGGTTATTCTAACCTTATTTCAAGTTATTTCTAGACTTCTAGTTAACTAGGTTATAATTTCCCAGTTAAATAAATTCTTGTTTATTTATACTTTATAACTCTAATATAAAGTTTTATATTTTCGGGATGTTACAAGTCCACCCCCCTTAAAAGGGTTTCGTCCCCAAAACCGAATTTACGTACCAAAAAGTATGGGGTAGAGCCGTTGCATCTCTTCTTCGGATTCCCATGTGGTATCCGCACCCTTCCTATGTTCCCATTTAACCTTCACTTGGTTAATCACTTTGTTCCTCAAACTCTTCTCTTTACGATCTAAAATCGCAATTGGTTTTGCTGCATAGTTGAGGCTGTTATCAACCTCGATATCATCGTAGTGGATACGAGCAGTTTCGTCTGCTAAACATTTTCGGAGATGTGACACGTGGAATGTGCTATGAATCCCACTCAACTCCTCGGGTAGTTCGAGACGATATGCTACTTTACCAACCCGTTCTGTGATTCTGAATGGCCCAATAAATCTTGGGCTCAATTTCCCTCTTTTTCTGAACCGTATTATTCCTTTCCACGGCGATACTTTCAGCATTACCTTATCGCCCACTTGAAACTCAATTGCCCTATTTCGTTTATCCGCGTACGACTTTTGTCGATCTTGAGCTGCTTTTAGGTGAGTTCGGACCATGTCGATCTTCTCATTCGTAGTTCGGATTATATCAGTAGGTGCTAGTCCTTGTGGACCCACTTCTCCCCAACATACCGGGGTTCGACACTTTCTACCATATAACATCTCATACGGGGCCATTTTAATGCTCGAGTGATAGCTATTGTTATATGAAAATTCGACCAAGGGTAGATAGACATCCCAACTACCCCCGAAGTCAATAATGCAAGCCCGCAGCATATCCTCCAACGTTTGTATTGTTCTTTCACTCTGCCCATCCGTTTGTGGATGGTAAGCGGTGCTAATGAACAGTTTAGTCCCCATTTGTTCTTGGAAGTCACGCCAAAAATTCGAAGTGAACCGAGTATCTCTGTCTGACACAATGGATATCGGTACCCCATGACGTGCTATGATTTCATTAGTGTACACCTCCGACATCTTCTCGGATGTATAAGTCTCACGAATCGGAATGAAGTGAGCACTTTTCGTCAATCTGTCCACGACTACCCATATAGCATCAAACCCGCGGTTGGTTTTGGGTAATTTGGTCAACAAATCCATGGTGATTTGTTCCCATTTCCAAATTGGGATGTCCAATGGTTGCAACTTACCATATGGCTTTTGGTGCTCCGCTTTGACTTGCAAGCATGTCAAACACTTCTCCACATATTTCACGATGTCTCTTTTCATTCCGGGCCACCAATAATTTTGTTTTAAATCGTTATACATCTTGGTCGCCCCCGGATGTATCGAATAACGAGATTTATGGGCCTCGTCAAGTAGAAGTGCCTTGGCCCCATATGAGTTTGGAACCCAAATTCTCCCAAATCGAGTTTTCAATCCTTGGTTATCATCCACTAGGTCTTTTAACTGCCCAACTATTCTTTCCCTTTGTAGGATCGTTGTTGAACCCAAACGAGTCAATCAGAAGAGTCTTTTCTCTGTATCAAAGGCGGAATCAAAGATACAGATGCTCAAACTAATTATAATGCTTCTTTGATTGATTTAACAACGTTTACAACCTGAAAGCAATCTGGCAGCACTTCGTTACAATTTTCAGAACCGTTACCAAATGAACAACATGTGCACTATATATAGTGGAGACAGGTTCGCTTATATGGACGTCCATATGAGCGGACCTATTAGCTTCTGGTTCGCTTTTATGGACAATGTCCATATAAGCGGACCTATTAGCTTATGGTTCGCTTTTATGGACAATGTCCATATAAGCGGACCTACTTGCTAATCCACCAACTTTCGTTTCTTGAACCTCGTGCACTGGATATCCTAACCTATCCTATTACGTTACATGATACAAGACGAAGTCAATAGACGTAATGTACTAACAGACTCCCCCTCGGATATTGACGAAGTCTTCAGTGACTAATCTCTGTTATGACACCTCTTCAGTCTTGATCATTTTGCATCCTCACTCAGATTGTAACATTGTAAGTATCCATCATTCTCTTGATCAGCTTCATTCTTTGACTCTTACACCAGGATCTCATCACTGGTTCTATCATCAACATCTTTATCATCAGCAGGCTCCCCCTTTCGTCAAGCTTCCGTGCTTTTAGGGATCGACACCTAGCTTTCCAGCTACAAGCTCCTCCTAACTTTCAGCTTGTCTTCAGACTCCCCCTTAAACTCTGCTCTCGGGATCGTAATCTGGACTTTTCCTGCAATCACTCATACAACTATAAGTAACAACATTTTAAACTTCCAAATATTGTTATCTAACAATTCAATCTCCTCAAAATCACTTCTCATGAATTTGGCAGTTTCATCGAATTGTATCGGAAACTAGCTCTATAACGATATAAGCATCCAAATCCCCCACAGTTAATCATCCAAGTCCAAATTAATGACCTTGGAGATATCACAAACTGTTTTTGATTTTTAATTTTAAAACTTCAAATTTCAAATTAATGAACTTGTTTTATTTTCAGAAACACGATCAGCTTACTTAGATTTTGAAACTCAGCACTCAGACATCAGTTGTCGAAAATAAAGCAGAAATCAAAATCTTTTTGTATTTTCTGAAAACATAAAGCAGTATAGAAATATGTACAAACATATTTACAGACAATATTTTTGTTTGAGTTTGCATCAGAGGATCATATCAGTTTCTGACAAGTCACAAGTACCGTTGAGCTTAATTTCACTTTAAGAATTAAACAATTCACTTAGATTGTCGATATACTTGTCCACTTAAATTTTCATACAAATTTCAACTAATTCAGGATACAGATTAGGTATTTTAAGAACTTAAACCCATTCATGTGTCCCACCTCTTGAATATACTCCCGTATCCAGATCCCAATATTCAGTCTTACAGGTAATTATAACACAAATGATATCTGTACGGGGTTAATAAATTATGAAGAATCATGAGAGCTCAGGTCAGAACTACCGTTCAGCAGAGAGATCATGACTCAACTTGTGGGTGTGTCCCCTTTAGAGGATCTTTTTTACAACAGCATTGCTAAGCAATTTTATTGTCTTATCATATATGCTGAGGGTGATGCTGTGTTTCAAGCATATGCAGAAAGTATTATTCGAGGACTAGGTCAGAACTTCCATTCAGCAGAAGTCCCGGAATAATACCCCAGATATCACTGAGTATAAAAACCTAGTATATCAGATTATGAGACCTTTCAAACGAGATTTCAGGGGTTACCTATATATCCAAGTAGTGTTCCCCACGAAATAAGCAAGTGTTTGAATTTAGGTTTATATCCCGGAAAAGTTTACTAAGTGTATAAAAACCTATCGGCATATCATCAGTGAGACTGTTTAACGCTATATAGTCATTACAATTCTTTAGCATACTGTAACTGTCTACTGATGTACTATCATTTCCTCTTTTTACGCAAAACTCAAATTTTTGAATTTTTTATCATGTTTTTGGCTTTTTCAAATTTTCAAATGTTTTTTGTATTTTCTAACAATATATCTCCCCCTAAAATGCAAAACCATTTAAAGAAAATTTGACAACCAACACTGATAGCTTTGTCTCGCCATCCATTTTCTGCTTCACATGCTCTGATTTGCAGAAAATATAATGTACCCCCATGATTTACAACACATTGATATTTTACAGTTTGAAAACCGTTTTTCAATCTGATGAAATTAATCATGTTTGTTCAGCCGTGAGGGTTTCGGCGTATTCAATCAACATACATTCAAAACAATATAAAAAACAACATATTTTTGGTTTTTCAAATTATAACAAACTAAAAACATATTTTTGGTTTTAAGTTTTTAGGGTTTTGAAAATATTGTTTATTTATATACAGAAAACACTCAAACTAAACGCCCTGTTCAACCAAACCAGGGTCCTGCACCCTCTTTCTGTGCCAGGCTGCTCCAACTTCCCTTTTCACAATCTTCAGCTTCATTGAGCACCTGCACATTTCAAACTTTATCAATCATTTGAACAATTTAGCCCAGGTCTGTTGGACCTTAGGCATTTCAACACAATAATGTTCATTTAATTTCGGAAACTCTTTGTCATTTAAAACTTTTTCAGAGTTGACTTCAACCTTCTCATCTTTTTCCGACGTCACTTGTTTCTTAATACTCCACATTTGACCTTCCGGAGTACCTCTTTTGTAAAAATTTGTCTCTTTTTGAACCTTTTGATTTTGAACAACATTTTTAGGTTTCCAAAACTCTTGAGGTTTTGTCATATCAACAGATGTTCTCCAACTCTGTGTTGTTCTGAATCTGGGTGTGTGAGAGTTCCAGGTCTGTCTTGAATCAAACCTGTTCGGGTTTGATTTCCAATTTTGATTTGAAGCAAACTTGTTTGTATTGTACCTCCAAGTTTGTTTCGAATCAAATCTGGTTGACCTTGGTTTCTCATTCTCAGATTTCTGTTTTTCAACATCAACAGGCTTTGGATTTGGACACTTTCGTGCAACATGTCCAATTTGATCACATTTAAAACACACTTTCTTTGAAACATCCTTGGCCTGTTGTTGTTTCTTTTTCTTAGCCTCAAACTCCTCATTAGACTGTTGTCCAAATTTGAGTTTTTCCTCTTCTTTCAAACTTTTTCCTTGAACAAAATTTAATTTTTGTTGCAAATCCTGTTTTTCATTTTGTTTTCGATTCTGTTTCTTTTTATAACCCAAACCAGCCTTCATGTTTTTCTTCTTAAAACCAGGTTTGTTATAAAAAGATTTATGACCTTTACCAGCAAACTTTGCAATCTCAGACTTCTCAATCTCAACCATTTTGAAAACTTTATCGACCTTCTCTGAAATCACATTCTGAATCGGGAATACAACATCCAAGAATAATTTGTCCGATCCAATCATGGTATAAACCAATCCTTTTGAATCATCATTCAAATTTTTCTTAGATTTTGTGTTTTTCAGATAACCATCATAAAGATTTCCTTCATCTTCATCCTGTGATTCAGACTTACCTTTTGTAGACTCATCTTTCAAAACGCTTTCAACAACCTTACTTACCACCTCTGAATCATTAGCATCATCAGATTTGGAGTAAATCACATCGATACTTTCAGGTAACTGGTCAGCTATGTTCAAACCCTTTGCCACCTTTTCCTCATCATAAAAAGTATAATTGTTTCTCAATGGTGGTGGTACCTGATGAAATTCTGAACCAATACCCTTTTTGCAATTTTCAGTATCTTTGTCATCTGGTGTGATGTTGAAAATGCGTTCGAGAATGTACGAAGAGTTATGATAACTTTGAAGTTTTGTAACAATCTTTTCTTTTTCAGCCAAGACTTGTTTAAGATTAGCAATTTCATCAACACATTTGTTCAATTCAATTTGCTTTTCTTTAAACTTTCTTTCATACATTTCTTTAGTGACTAAAGTTTCTGACAATCTTTGATCAAAACTTTTGACTTGGCTCTTCAAAGTATCATAAGCTTCTTGTACTCTCTGACTCGACCACTTTAAAGAATCATAATGTTTTTGTAAATCTTGAAATTTAGATTCTTTTTCAACACAATCAACACATTTTGCTGAACACAGTTGTCTATAAGCATCATTATCCTTTTCCAAACCTTGACATTTCTGTGTTAGCTTTTCAACCTTTAGTTTCAAAATTTCTTACATTTTATTTTGAAAACATTTTCAAACTTGGTTGCTTCAATTTCTTTTGCTTTTATTTTGTCATCTTTTTGAATACTGGCTTTGCACATTTCTATGCAATTCCTGCACTTGTTCTCATTGTTATCAACAATTTCAACATTCGATAGATCAGAAGATTTTCTAACCTTAGTCTCATTAAGCACCGGTTCTTCTGTTTCAGCTTTCTGATCTTGCTCTTTGTTCTCCACTTTTTCTTCTTTCTGTGCTTCTTCTATCTTCTGTTCTTTTTCAGCTTTCTGTTCCTCTTCAGCTTTCTGTTCCTCTTCAGCAGCAATCTTCACAACAGTCTTTACTTCTTCAATCATCTTCTTCAATTCTTCTTCATTTCTACCACCTTCGGTAGACTTGCTTCACAAACCTCTCTTATCTTTTTCTCCAAATCAGGCAGATATGCTTTATCAGATAACCTTCATGTGTTGAAAGTAGCCTGCCTTGGAACCAAATTTGTTACAGCTTCGAAATCCACTTTTGATGGATCAACAACTGGATTACCCCGTGGATCCATGTAACATTCCAACTCTTCATTCCATCTTTTTGCTCTCTGGGCTTCTTTGAATGGTTCATTTAATTTTCCGATTTCCCATCTTGCATAATCTGCTTTCCAATATCTATCAGGATCAGCATCAGCCACAAATGCATATCCAACTGCATCTTCTTCAGGGCATACTTGACTCCAGTCGTAACCTTCATCGTCATATATAACTGCAAGAGCCCTTGATTTTTCTTCAGGCTGTTTCAATCTTGGTGGCTCAGACTTGTTCTGATGGTAAATCGCTTTCTTGTAATAATCTTCATTGAACGGGTTTGCAGAATCATCATCAGCATACGCATTTCTGCACTCGCGCTTAAAGTGACCTCTTTGTTTGCATTTGAAGCATGTCACCTTAGATTTATCAAATCCCAGTTTGGTAGATGGTCCACCAATTGACTTTCTCCCCGTGATCTCCATGAACCGCTGTGCCCGACGAACCGCACTGGCCATGCACCATCTTATATCCATTAGTTCCATCTCCTCGGGGTCTAATTGATCATAATCTTCTTTTGTCAAGTTGGTGTTGCCGATCTTCCCTGCAACGAGGCTTTCATACGATTCAAGTACAGATGCCAAGAAAACCATCTGTTGTTTTGCCGACTCTTCGCTGAAATTCTGCCCATTCTTCAGATCCACTGCGATATTACACTGAAACAAATTCTTGGAAGCAGATTGACTTGACGTGTTTGAAGAAGATCCACTGTGAAAACCACTTTGAAGACTTTCATTGTTCACTGAATTTGAACTTTCTGCAGAAAATGTTGTTCTTGGAGACCCAGCCTGTGGTACATTTCCTCGGTAGTAAAGCTCCACATTTTGCTGATAAGCCGGATTGTTGACTTTAGATCTCTTTATCTCCAACTCATGGCTTTCAAGCCTTTCAATCAGCAAATCTACTTTTAAATCTTCAGGCTTGATTGTATTTTTCAACATTAGAGCGAAATATTGCCACTCTTGATCATTTGGCAATGAATCAAACAATTTATCCACCAAATCCTCTTCAGAATATGTGATTTCATGTCTGGCTAACTCCATTTTCAGATGCCCAAATCTTTCGATCATTCTACAAACAGATTCATTTTTCATACAATTGAATAAATCAAACTCTTTACGCAACAATTTCTTTTTGTTTTTGACAATTTCATTACTTCCTACACACTTTCTCCCTAACGCTTCCCACAAACTCTTTGAAGTTTTCTCTTGTTCAAGTAATGAAATAATATCCTCTCTTACTGACTGTTTGATGAATGTAATCATTTTATATTCAGCCACAACATTTTTTACATCTATGTCTGAGAAATCTTTTGGATCTATTAACTCTCCTCCCTCTTTTACTGGTTCAGTGTATCCATCTGTCATTTTTAACCAGCTTTCAGGAGCGAAAGCTTTTACCCAACCCTCAAATCTGTTTTTCCACCAGTGATAATCTTCCACTTTCATTAACTTTGGTGGCTTCTGTTGGCTTCCGTACATGTTCTCAAACTTCAAATTCTCCGAAATCTCTCTTGAATATTCTTTCATCTCAGATCTTCTATCTGACGATTCGGAAGTGAACGCTTTGTAGAATGTGTTGTAAAATTCTTCACCGTTGCTTGACATCTTCAATTACCTGAAAGCAAACAGACAAACTCAATCAGTTTAAACGGATAGAATACGTAAAAATATATTTACGATTGAATCAATCTAGGACTTGTGTCGAAGATTTGTGGAGTCGTTTAATGTTGCACTTGCACTTGAATCAATTGATTGGGCTGATCAATAAATGCAATCCGACACTTGTTCACGTATCTTGATTATAATAGGACCTTTAAGTGAATGTTGCAGACACCCTATGATACACCGATTGATTTAATTGGACCTCTCAAAATCTAATTACATTTGCCGATAATATGTCACATATAGACTTTAATGAACCGACAACTTTCACAATCCCCCACTCACTTTTAATTGAACCTTAAATTGTCTTGGACTTCAAACCCCACATGCAAACTGACACTCAACACATGATTTGATACTCTCTAGACTAAAAACAACAATCAATTTTATCCTTTACTTGCACATGCACTATAAGAATTGATGGCTGACAAAACGTGAATGTGCTATGACACTTTACGAGATCACAAACTTCTTTTTAATTGTGCCGATAATTCTGATTGGACCTAATACTTTGGTTTTGGCACACCAATAT
>JARYGA010028675.1:0-88139 GCA_030545235.1 Helianthus tuberosus
TTTTTTTAGCTTATATTAAACCCTTAAACTTGTAGCTGAATTTTTCTGCAATGGAAGTAATGTAAAACAACCATTTGTTACTGGAAGTCTATTATTCAAGAATCATAGAGAGAGAAATATAGAAGGTCTCTTTGTTGATTTGAAAAGAAATTAAAAGACAAGTCTTGGGATACAAATCAAAGATAAATATCAATGAAATCATTTTTCATCTTTGAAATCCGTTGATTATCATTTGAAGTCTGGAATTTATATATATAACAATTAACGTATGGTCTTAGGAACAATATAATAAATAGACAAAAATAGAATGTGTATTACGGTTATGCCATCTCCTTAGGAGAGACAGAGAATACGGTAAAGAGAGAGGGTGAGAGACTGACAGTTAGGGGCTAGCCACCAATTCTTACGGCGGAGACATGGCAGCGCGCAAGCAGTGACATCACAAGCCGGTGCGTACACTACCACAACTCGCTGACCGGAGGACGAGGTTTCATCAGCGATGTCGGTTCCGTGGTACAAGCGACGATGGTTCTATTCCCATGGTCCAGGTGGTGTACGAGGGTGACCAGCGGCAGCGATGAAAACTGGAACTAGGGTTTCGGCCGGTATCCCACAACTTATCTGGCTTCAAGACGATGTTCCGACGACACGCAATGGCCACGCAGTTAGGGTTTTGCCGCAAACACAGCGACGACGGCGCCGATCCTGCCAAACCAGGTACGTATTCTAACGGACGAGGTTAGACACTTAGCTTATTGGGTTAATTTGATGTATGACGGTGTTTGATGTGGTGTTCTCCGACGACGCTCAGGTGGTGACTATATCGTTTTGATTTGGATGTATAATTGAGAAGTAAACAGTTTTATTAGAATTTTTTATGTGTGCCGATGATTAGCTTTGTTTGACCACTATCTATTTAGTAAAAGATGGACATTAGGCGATTTGAAGTATACATTGTTGTATTGAACTTTTAACTTTTTATCTTCTCATTGAGATGTTTTGTACTAAAGTAAAAGTAAAATCAAGAATTCAGAGTTATTGATTGTGAAAGAGAACATAAAGTTACAGAGAAAACAATTATGAGAGAAAGAGCTTATGCTTATTTTCTAAAATGTTATTCTATAAACATTTGTTTATGAAATTAACATGAAGCTAATCGAAGTTAAATGATAAAGATTAACTGAAAAGTGGAAGAGACGGGGTACACAAAAAGCTACACGGGTTATGCCTCATGTGTAACATTTTCCTTTGTGTATGCATATAGACTTGTCTATATTGATCATCATAAATTAAGGGTACCATCTTGTGGAAAACTGTGTAGTGTGTACGAAGAAACATGCAGCCCGACAAAGCTTTCAGAGCTGGATTAACTCAATCAAATAGTTTAAAGATGAACATTAACTAAATGTGAGTACAAGCCGCAACACAGCTTTCATAGCTAGAGCGATTAAGTCAGGCCTTCGACTACAAATCTTTGTTTTCATTTGATTACTTGGAATGTATTTTCTAACAATATATATTATTGTGTTTTTATTAAGTTCCGTGACAAAAAATACATGTGTTAGCACTTGGTGATGTGTAATGGGCTATATAGGTAAGAAGGTTTGTGTCCTCTTCCCTTTTCAAACTTTTATTATAAGTATTTCCAAATAAAAGCTCTAAAGGTGATAGTGATTATGTTTGTAATAGGCTACATAGGTAAGAAGGTTTTAAGTACTAACACTAAGTCCTAAATCTAACACATGTTTTTATTGTACAGGCTCCTACTTTTATGTAGATGAGATTGATGCTATAGTTATCACCATTGTTAGCATGAAAACACAAGAATTAACAAATGATCAAATGGGTCAATTTGGATATAAAAAATGGCAGCAAGTAATTTTTTTAATGCAAGGTTTCACATCACGGTTGGCTCTGCCAAGATACTTGGCTCGGAGTGGTCAGTGGCCTCACGGATAGAAGGTTAGTTATTTAAGCTGCTGCTTCTGATATTAATACACTTGAATTTTTATGCGGGTTGTGTTTAATTGTAGAAGTGTTCATGTATGATAGGGGAGTTCTTAAAATTTTATTTTATCCTCTATTTATAATTTTCTACTTACTGATAGTACTCATTAAGTTAGATTACACAAATATTATTATTATATATCATTTTGAAAGTTGCATTTAACTTGCAGTTTTATAAACAAGAAACTTCATGGTATAATAATTATGATACATACATGTTCTGTGTAAGTATTCTATGGAATGAGCATTCTTCATGTTTATTTACAGTGATGTTGATCTTATAATTAATCAACTAACGAAGGTGCTAAAAGGGTAATGTTGTATTGCAGGTTATTTGGCTACCACTCAAGTTGGGTAAAATGAAGGGACAAAGGATCAAACCTAGGAGTAGCATTGGTATCTGTGGTCATCCGTATAGTATAGTATAGTATAGGGATGAGCTCGGTATCGACCGGTACCGGAACCGAAAGTACCGATACCGAAAATCCGCAAAAGTAGGTACCGGTACCGAATATACCCGGTATGGTACGGTACGGTTCGGTACCAGTACCGGTACGGTACCGGTATTTGAGGGTAAAAACCGGTACCGAACAGGTACCAAAAATGTCAAAAGTCGGTACCGAATCGGTACCGAAAATGTACCCGGTTTGGTAAATTCGGTACCGGGGACCATTTGCTCATCCCTATATAGTATAGTAATGACCAGTTTTCAATATAGGAAATAGATTTAGGATTTTTCTCGATTCGTTTGCTTTTAGTGACTTTTCTTTGCAAGTTATATGTTGTTTTAAGAACTATTATTATGAATATGATAATGAAAGACATTTACCCGCCGCGAAGCGCGGGGTTCTTTACTAGTCTGTGTTATTAGTAGGGTGCTACAAAATACACCCCCTAATTACTAACTATACCCCCTTCTATAAAAACATCACATCATTATATCACAAATCAACATTTTATTGTTTTTTTTTGTCTTTTTAATTATTATTATTATTATAGTAATTATTATTATTATTTTAAAATATTTATTTGAATAAAAAATATATATTAAAATTTTTTTTGAACGAACTCGGTTTTTAATAAAACTTATCTGAATGTTCAAAAAAAGTAAAACAAGGCTGTGTTTTCATATTTTTTTAAAGTAAAATGTTAATAAGTTATTAAAGAAAACCATATTTTAGGTGAAATTAATTGTTATAAAAGAGAAATGAAAAAAAAAATTATATATAATTTAGATAAGTTTCGAAAATCAGACAACTAACAGAGTTGAAAGCCAACATGCCAAGCTAAAAAGATACCTGAAATCCGCAAATTGTACCTTAGATAAGTTTCTTGGTAACGTTGATGATGTTGTGAACTCACAATATACAATAGTTAAAGACAGTTTCGAAAAAAGAGAACCGTTCTATTGCATGAACACAACCTACCAATGTTGAAGGTATTACGTGGTTTCGTTTCTCTTGAAGCGCTAGATATAATAGTAGTTGAGCGTCATTTAAAGCATCTGCGTTGTCAAGTTCGTAAGTGTTATGGATTACACTAAAGAGCCTGCAAGGTATAGTTCATTTATGAATTATCAAGAGCAAGATTACACTCAAAAGCCTTCAAGGCATAATTCATTTGTGAACATCTAAGAGTATGATGACACTCAAGATCTTTGGAGGCATAGTTCATTTGGGTATCCAGAGGCTGCTACACAAAGTTCATTAAGGGACCATAATGATTATGTTGGTTATATCAGTCCATACGTGAACTACCAAGTGCCTGGTGAACCAAGTCCGTTCATAAATCAAGATAATAAGGGGAAAAAACGGTTCAAGGAGTATGATGATAAAGTGGGTTACATCAGTCCATTTGTGAACTACCAAGTTCCTGGTGAACAAAGTCCGTTCATGACCCAAGTTTAACGTAATCGTTCAATTTTTTTCTAAAGAAAAAAGAAACAGTTTGACTTGTTTTTCGTTTTGGAGAGGCCCTCACCTGTTCCCAGACAAAAATAATTTCAATTGCACACGTGAATGGTGGCCATTTGAAAATGGTAGAATTGCAAGGAGAGTATCCAATTGCCACCACAAACAACCTATGGACATTAATGAGAGAAAATGATGCGGTTGGCTGGGAGAATATATTTGAATCACGTCAAAATATGTATAATTCTTGGATAGCACAACCTGCTACATATTATGTTGTAGATTAAAGCTCGATATGTAAAATGTTTAATGATATAATTTTGTAAGAATGCACTTATTTTTTTATAGTTTCTGTTACTACTAAAAATGTAATTGGATAAATAATTAGTTATAATAATAATAATAATAATAATAATAAGTAATATATAACTAATCACTAAATAAAAGATTAAAAAAAGACAACTAAAAGACAAAAAAACTAAAAACTTAATAAAAGTTGTTAACTAAAAGACAAAATAAACTAAAAACAAAATAAAATTTTTTTATCAATTAATGTGATGTTTTATAGAGGGGTGTAATTAGTAATTAGAGGGGGTGTATTTAGAATGAGCCTATTAGACTGTCCGCAATGCAACAGGCTGCATTTACTACATGCATCCTAGTCATCACTGCCAGATCAGCTTTTAACCCATTCTTCCCACATGCATTCTCTCTCCTCTTTTTAACTCCAACTCATCATTCCCACATGCATCCTCTCTCTTCCACATCACCATTTCTTTTTCTATTTTTCTTTAAAAACATTTAATTTGTAATCTTAAAAAATATTTAATAAATAATTGTAAAAATATATTTAAATAATATAAAATAAAAAAAAGAAACTAAAAATAAATAAAAATTAAACTTGTATTACATAAAAAAGAAAATACATTTTCCTAAAAAATAAAATACAAATACTCAAATTAAGGGAGGGTGTTTCGGGTGGGTATTTCGGGTGGAGGGTAGGGATGTTTCAGGTGGGTATTAATTATACAAAACATATATTACAGTGGGTGTTTCGGGTGTGGGTAGGGGTGTTTCGGGTGTGGGTAGGGATGTTTCGGGTATTAATTATACAAAACATATATTAATTATTCAAAACTATTTTTTTAAAAATAGCCGTTCACATGCATATATTAATAATACAGGGCCCACTTTCACCTTCTCTCTCCTACATGTTGATGCACTTCCGCACATACGTGCACCCCACTTTCATCTTCACTCCACTCCATCCTTACCAAGTGCAGCATGCCAACTCATCAAATCCATCCCCTTCAAGTGCGCATTAGAGTCAGTCTTAATATATAGGATAATGATAGATAGTCTTATTAAAAATGATCACCTAGTGGTAAGAATACTAAGGTTCTCAAATAAATAAACAAGTTTAATCCCTACTTGTGTTACTATATTAGAATAGATAATAATTAATAGTGCATAGTCTCCTTGCAGAGGTGTCAGACTTTATCCCGAGTCCACCCAGATTTTCATCTCACTGTATGTTACGTCTGAGAGTTATGCTCTTATGGCGATACGACTGTCAAATGGCAGTCGGCGATATGCCCAAACCAAACTTTGAAGCCAACGTGAACAGGGGCGGACCCACGTTAAGCGGAACGGGGTCCCCGGACCCCAATCTTTTTATAAAAAGTAGTAGAAACGGTATATAAAATTTTCTATGGACCCCATAAAATAATTTAGTTGGACCCCATAACAATAAGAGTGAGCTGGTGTATTGGTAAAACCCCTTGTTTACACACAAAAGGTCCCGGGTTCAATACCTGTTTCTTTCATTTTTTTTTTTTGTGTTTTTTTTAAACTTGACTTTAAAAATGGGTATTCTAACAGCTGAGTGTGTAGTAAATGAAACTTGTAGTTTAGTTATGATATTGTTTTCTATTATGTTTCTCGACCCGACCCGACCCGACCCGAACAACGACCGATCCAAAAAAATTGAACACCGAAAAAATGGGACCCCATTGTCCAAAAATCATGGGTCCGCCACTGAACGTGAACCCTGTTAAGACAATTTAGTTTGACCGAAGTGGGGCAGCAGGGCTCTCTAATTTGAAAAGTACGATAATCTAATACAAGAAAGTTGTCGGTTCAAAAAAATAGCCTTATTATAATATATTTGTTAAAACAATAGGTAATTAAATTATTTTATGTAAGCACTAAAATATTTTATTTTAGTGTTTAGCATAAGAAAAATCCATTCGTTGCGCAATTTTGACCGTTTTTGCGTCCGTTACGACTTCCGTCGTAATTAACCGAACAACGCAACCGTACGGCCAAACGAACCGACATCCGACATATTTTTGAGCATATTTTAAGTTCCCTATACTTTAACTTCATATTTGAGCCTTTAAGTGAGGTTAACGGGGCTTAAACGTGTCAAAACGCATCAAAAATCAAGTTCGGAATCGCAGGGGCATGTTCTGCCATTTTTGAAACTTGGCTGGTCTGCAGAAGGCTTACGGACCGTAAGCCCCTACCCATACGGTCCGTAAGGACCTCCCAGATCAGAAAAATCAGATTAACAGCTGTTAAGCACTCATAATCCCCTTGCACATGGTTTTGGGCAATACTAGGGGGCTCAAATGGTTTTAGAAACCCATAGGCTTGAGGTGTATGGATGAGATTGAAGCAAGGTTTTCGAGGAACGATCTTAACGGCTCTCCGAAAACTATAAATACCCAACCCCCACTTCTTGCAAACCCACATTTGATCTGAGTTTTTCTCTAAGTGGTTGTGATTATTCACTTCCTACTTGAGATTACTTGGAATCAAATCTTGCGGGGACCCTTTGTAAGTCTTCTTTCGTTCTTTTATTCGTTTTGTCGTGAAAGTCAAACTTTGTTTGACTTTCTGCATTAACCAGTTTATGGTCAATGCGAAGTTCATTTGAACTTCATAACGTGAGCGTAATCACGATGGTTACAGTCCCTAATGACTATACCTACTGATTACCACGTTATCTAGGCTCAGTGACGAGTCGTAGTTTCGGCCAAAATGCGTGTTTTTGCGTATTTTGTAACCAAACTACTCTTAGGTATCAAAACCATTTGTTTTGATATCCAACTTGTTTTCAAATTTTGTTAAACATGTTTTAAACATGTTTAGCTCGTCACTTTTAGATTAGTGCTTATGTAGGGTCGTAAGGTAAGCGATCTAAACAATCGCTTATACATTCGAACCCGACCCGTTTGGTCGATCATTAGGATCTGACCAAACACATTATGTGACCATAGTTGTATAGGGAATAACCTTCCGATGTTATACCTTACGGTCACGACGTTTAGTTAGTTGTATGATAAGTAGTTTATATGCCTTAGGTTTATTACCAAAATGCCCTTTTTACGCCAAAATTTACTTTAAATCATATGTAACATAATTTTTGATATCTAAACTGATTTGGCAACAATATTAGACATGTTAAGGCATATTTTACTTATCATAGGACTAGTTAGGCGTTCCGAACGCGTTTTACACGAACGACGCGTTAAAGTAGCATAAGTTACCTAAACGGGTCATAATGGGTCGTAAGCACTTAGGTTAGGTTTCATTTTAGTATGTAGGCTTTGTTAAACCATATCATATGAGTTCCAACACTCATTTGGTTTACGAAACCTCATTCTATCCGATCTTCCGATTTAGGTCCGGTTATTAACATAGCTACCTATATTAGGTGTCGTTTGATTTCCGTGATCTCTAGCATTGTTTGGTTGTTACTCAAGGACTTCTAGGCAATCTCAAGTGAGTACATAGACCCCTCTTTTACTGTTTTCAAACTGTTTTGGGGTGAAACACATGTGCCTACTTGTTACTTTCATGCTTTCCTGTTTTCACATCATATACTTGCTATGTTCATTAGTACACTTATAGTACATTGTTTTACATGACTTTTTCACTATGTATGTTGACTGAGCACGCTAGCACATTGATTTACATTATATTTTGTTGCATATGCTCATCCAGCATATGAACATGTAAGTCCCGAAAATACGGATCAAACAACGATATCAAACAATCACCAAGGATTGGCGGAATCCAAACTTGATGATCTTCAAGAAATAATCAAGAACAATATGAAGATTTGAATATTCAAAGGGTTAAACTTGCATACAATGGGAATTGTCTAATACAAGTTTCTAAAACCAATGAACCAACCAACCTAAACTCCTAATTTCTATTTCCTATTTATAGGGAGGGTTTCCCCCTAAACCCTAGGCCCATTTCCCTAAAGCCCACTCTAATACCCACCTTCTAGAAACATGGTCCATTAGCCTATAATTGCTACTAATCCATAAACCTATAGGGCCTAACAATCTCCCCTAGGTTTACTGGATTAGTTGCTGAATCCATTTGGAGAACCACCTTGCAACGCAGCCGGATCATCAAACAAACGATTCTTGATTACGTTCTTCAACTTCTTTTCCAGCTAAACTTTCAACAGATATCAGCATACCCGCATCACTTTGTAGTTGCTCGATCGTCTGATCTTTGCTTGATTTTTGAGCTTGCAAAGATGAGATCTGAGCTTCTTTCAGGGCAGCATCTTGTTCCAATACAATCACTCTTCGCTGCAACTTTGCTACATCAACAGCCGTATCATCATCACTATCTCTTTCTTCAACAAATTTCATTTTGTTCACTGCAGAGTGCATGGCTGCTTTATCATGCTCAGAGAAATCGGCACCACTGAACTTCCTACATTGAACCTAATGCCGCTTGAGCTTTCTGGTTGCAAATGAGTTGTTTCAGGTAGATCGAAATCGAAAGTAGAATCAAAATCGAGATCTTGTGTGCTTGTTTCTTGAGTAGCAGCAGTGACTTGTGGATCGGTGGGCATAGTAGGCTCTGGTTCTGAGCTTGGGCCAGTAGAATGAAAATTAGGAGTAGTTTCGGTTCTTCGTTTCTTGTTGGATGCTTCTTCAGCATCATCTGTCGTATTATCTTCAATCTCAGGAATAGATACGGAAGGAGGGTTTCCGACACTATCCTTCAAGAATTCAATCAGGGCTTGTAGGATATGTTCAGTCATTAATGTTGATTCTCAAACGGGCTCTTTAGCTTTCTCAAAGACAATCACTTCTACATCACTGACATCGTTTGTTTCCTCTTCAACTATCTCCATCTCTAACACTTCAGTTTCAATCTCAGCTTTAGTAACAGTATTCATGATTTGCTCGCCATGTTCTTCGGCAACTGTGGCATTCAAAGGCTTTGGTTTGAAAAGTATACGATCCTGCAAACCTTGTAATTCGAATAAGTGGTCTGGGAAGACAATGAGAGGATCTGAAATGCTTAGAAAGGGAAAAAGGCCGAAATGTGACTCGAAAGAGAAATGGTTGACAATTTATAGAGTTTTGGATTGGGCCTGAGATCAAACGGCCAAGCCCCAACTCGGAACAATTGTCCGAATTACATTCGAGAGCAATGGGCCGGATCTGATTCGTTTTATCCGAAATAGTGGGCCCCAATCCGAAACAGTGGGCTAGATTATTACTTTAATGTTTTGCATTTTCAAGACAGAAAACATCTTTCTCAAAATGAACGATCCAACCAACCGAGCAACCTTTTTGAGCATAGAAATAACAATAACAAAACAAAGCAAATTAATAATAGAAAACTAATGGAGGAGTAATATATGGAGAACCTGCCATGGGATCAAAATCGTTTTCGAACCGATTAAGGAACATTTTTCAGCTATTCGCTTACTTGGACTGGTCCATGCGATTGTTAATAAGCTTGTCCTCTTAAATCCAACGCTCAAACTTCAACTTTTAGCTTTGTGATACGCTTTTAGGTAGAATTATACTGTAACATCCGTGTGTCCCATTCCAAGGAATACCCCCGCGATCAAGGTAAGCACAACGGTTCATCGTAGCAGGTGAGTATACTGAGATCATCCTTTTATTCTATTTTTTTTATTTTTTCAACGCCAGACTTCCTGGTGAACAGGTCAGTACTTCCGTACAGCAGAGAGACCAAGGAAGATCTAACGAGGGCCCCTTTTTTTCAATGCCAGACTTCCTGGTGAACAGGTCAGTACTTCCGTACAGCAGAGAGACCAAGGAAGATCTGACGAGGGAGAGACAGGTTTTGGCCCTTTTTGTGGCTCTTTTAGCAAGATATCCTGACTGTGTCCAGGTTTGCGTATAATCTGGATGCAACAGAGGGACAGCCCGGATATCCCGGATGAATCATCAGTATAAAGACCCGAAACCTCAGATGTTGGCTATCTATCAACGCAGGATTTAAGACCATAAAATCATACACCGTTGGTCTGTTACCCACGAGATGTCCAGTCCATTATGTTTGTATCACTTTTGCTTTTCGAGCGGCAGACCTATCAACACATCGCAGTGGATCCTAGCCTGTTTAGCTTCAAACCTTACATGTGTTAATCAAGTTCTTTAACACGAAAATTCATTTCATTTCCCAATCAACTATTTCTCCCCCTCAAACAATGCGAATGTACATAGTTTTTTTTTTGTGTCCCCCTCAAACAAAGCATATGTACATATATGACCCTCTCCCCCCCTAAATTTGTGCATCACACTTTATGCACAAATTTACTTATTTATTTACATTAGCACAAAATCCGTTTTTTTTTTGGTCGCTCAGTCGGTGATACGTGTCATTTTCAAAAGATCCACAAGCACATTGAATCTCAAGATGCTGACAGGTTTTCTAAAAAGATCTGCCGAATTAGCATCAGTGTGGATCTGTTTAAGTTTAAACAATCCTCTGTCATAGCAATCTCGAATAAAATGCACCTTGATATCAATGTGCTTGGTTTTGGAGTAAAGAAAAAAGAAACAGTTTGACTTGTTTTTCGTTTTGGAGAGGCCCTCACCTGTTCCCAGAAAAAAAATAATTTCAATTGCACACGTGAATGGTGGCCATTTGATAATGGTAGAATTGCAAGGAGAGTATCCAATTGCCACCACAAACAACCTATGGACATTAATGAGAGAAAATGATGCGGCTGGCTGGGAGAATATATTTGAATCACGTCAAAATATGTATAATTCTTGGATAGCACAACCTGCTACATATTATGTTGTAGATTAAAGCTCGATATGTAAAATGTTTAATGATATAATTTTGTAAGAATGCACTTATTTTTTTATAGTTTCTGTTACTACTATAAATGTAATTGGATAAATAATTAGTTATAATAATAATAATAATAATAATAATAATAATAATAAGTAATATATAACTAATCACTAAATAAAAGATTAAAAAAAAGACAACTAAAAGACAAAAAAACTAAAAACCTAATAAAAGTTGTTAACTAAAAACAAAATAAAATTTTTTTATCAATTGATGTGATGTTTTTATAGGGGGGGTGTAATTAGTAATTAGAGGGGGTGTATTTAGAATGAGCCTATTAGACCGTCCGCAATGCAACAGGCTGCATTTACTACATGCATCCTAGTCATCACTGCCAGATCAGCTTTTAACCCATTCTTCCCACATGCATTCTCTCTCCTCTTTTTAACTCCAACCCATCATTCCCACATGCATCCTCTCTCTTCCACATCACCATTTCTTTTTCTATTTTTCTTTAAAAACATTTAATTTGTAATCTTAAAAAATATTTAATAAATAATTGTAAAAATATATTTAAATAATATAAAATAAAAAAAAAGAAGCTAAAAATAAATAAAAATTAAACTTGTATTACATAAAAAAGAAAATACATTTTCCTAAAAAATAAAATACAAATACTCAAATTAAGGAAGGGTGTTTCGGGTGGGTATTTCGGGTGGAGGGTAGGGATGTTTCAGGTGGGTATTAATTATACAAAACATATATTACAGTGGGTGTTTCGGGTGTGGGTAGGGATGTTTCGGGTATTAATTATACAAAACATATATTAATTATACAAAACTATTTTTTTTAAAAATAGCCGTTCACATGCATATATTAATAATACAGGGCCCACTTTCACCTTCTCTCTCCTGCATGTTGATGCACTTCCGCACATACGTGCACCCCACTTTCATCTTCACTCCACTCCATCCTTCCCAAGTGCAGCATGCCAACTCATCAAATGCATCCCATTCAAGTGCGCATTAGAGTCAGTCTTAATATATAGGATAATGATAGATAGTCTTATTAAAAATGATCACCTAGTGGTAAGAATACTTAGGTTCTCAAATAAATAAACAAGTTTAATCCCTACTTGTGTTACTATATTAGAATAGATAATAATTAATAGTGCATAGTCTCCTTGCAGAGGTGTCAGACTTTATCCTGAGTCCACCCAGATTTTCATCTCACTGTATGTTACGTCTGAGAGTTATGCTCTTATGGCGATACGACTGTCAAATGGCAGCCGGCGATATGCCCAAACCAAACTTTGAAGCCAACGTGAACGGGGGAGGACCCACGTTAAGCGGAACGGGGTCCCCGGACCCCAATCTTTTTATAAAAAGTAGTAGAAACGGTATATAAAATTTTCTATGGACCCCATAAAATAATTTAGTTGGACCCCATAACAATAAGAGTGAGCTGGTGTGTTGGTAAAACCCATTGTTTACACACAAAAGATCCCGGGTTCAATACCTGTTTCTTTCATTTTTTTTTTTTTTGTGTTTTTTTTTAAACTTGACTTTAAAAATGGGTATTCTAACAGCTGAATGTGTAGTAAATGAAACTTGTAGTTTAGTTATAATATTGTTTTCTATTATGTTTCTCGACCCGACCCGAACAACGACCGATCCAAAAAATTTGAACACCGAAAAATGGGACCCCATTGTCCAAAAATGATGGGTCTGCCACTGAACGTGAACCCTGTTAAGACAATTTAGTTTGACCGAAGTGGGGCAACAGGGCTCTCTAATTTGAAAAGTACGATAATCTAATACAAGAAAGTTGTTTGTTCAAAAAAAATAGCCTTATTATAATATATTTGTTAAAACAATAGGTAATTAAATTATTTTATTGTATTTTAATATAAAAAAACAGAAGTGGGATAAAAGTTATTGTATGATAGTACACGCTTGTCGCACTTTGTGAACTTTCTCGGCACTTTTTAAATATAAATTTAATTTTAATATAATATATAGGTAGAGTATCATGTATATTAATTCAGAAGTGTGAGAAGTTCGAGAAGTGTATTATAACACTATATATAACATCATATAAACACCGTATAACACTATGTAACACCATATAAAATTATGTAACACTATATAACAAATATAACACTATATTTTATCTGACAGCATGTCTATGATAGATGTATGGTGTTATATATTGTTATATAGTGTTACATAGTGTTATATGGTGTTACATAGCATTATACGGTGTTTATATGGTGTTATATAGTGTTATATATAGTATTATACTACACTTCTCACATTTCTAAATTAATGTACACAATTCCTACCATATATATATATATATATATATATATATATATATATATATATATATATATATATATATATATATATATACTAGTCGTTTACCCGCGCGATGCGGCGGGAAACATATCACTTAGGTTGGTGAGTTTAGGGCTACGTATGGGAATGTAGTTTCCGATGTGGCGTGCGACGACGATGGTGGCAGTGTAGCAGAACATGAAGGTCGGTTACGGCCTTATTCAGCGGCGGATGAATCAGCGGTGTGCAACGATTGGTTGTTTCGTGGTGGCGTTTGGTGGTTATTGTGCGACTGTCGGTTATCGGCTTCAGGAGAAAACAAAGAAAATTGTGTGATTCTAGTTATGTTATGAGGGGTTTTAAAGATGTGGGTAAATCAACGGTTTTGAGTGATGAATCGTATCATCAGTTACAATGTTATTGCAGGGTATACCCTGTATAAACATTTGTATGGTAGTCAGACTATGCTTTCCCTTAAATTCAGAGTAAAATAATTAAACCTTTTTACACTTAAAAATATTTTTGAAGCTAACACAAACTTAATAAATCAAAAATAATATATCACAAAACTATATTGGTATGGGCAAATACCTTTGTATCTTGAACTTCTGGTTCTGCCATGTATCGAGTTTTGACCCTCTAATCCCAACACTCATGTTATTGTAGTCACAATTTACGCCTTAATTATTTTTTAAAATGAAAAGAAAATGTAGTTAGACGTCAGACTGGGCGTTTCGGCCCATACTCATGATGATGTAGTTTTGACTCGTTACCCAACCCATGAATCTTGCCCACAATCCGAAACTATAACGTGCATGTAAAATGTACCTACTTAAGGAGGGCTTTTATGTGATTCTCTCGTGTTTGGTTATGGATTCTTTCTTCTTTAGACTGTCATAATAATAGAACTTTGGTATTAATATTTGACCAAAAAATTGCAATTAAATATCATAATATATTAACAATATGGAGTGACACTAAATTTTGTTTCATGGCAATAAATTGATGATATATCAAAACCTCAAAACCATCATATGGATATCTTTTTGTTTCACTTGTCTTTCTTCTTTCATATTTATAGCTCCCTACACACCACATACGGTCGGTCATGATCAATACCAATTATTCCATAAGCTACCAGTACAACAGCTTACAATAAGAAACAAATCAATTATACCATAAATTAGTATAGGAATTAATACCTCATCATTTTCATATCACTTAGGTTTGTGAGTTAGGGCTATGTACGGGGCGGTTCGGTTTTGAGCCATAACCAAAACCAAATTCGTGATGCAATGAAATACACAACACTTGTTAGTAATTCTAAGGGTGTGCATGAGAAAGTTCAGTTTCGTTGGGTCACAACTAAAATCTAAATTTTCGGTTAAGGTACTTCAAAACCGGTCATGGGGATTTAAAGAGTTTTAAAAGGATGTAAACAAACCGACCCGGTGTTCTCTTAAAATAATAGATTACCAACCATGACCATGTTTTTACAGTCCGGATGAGTGTACACTCATTCAGGTTTGGGGGAGATTAGGAAGGAGGCGTTAAAGAAGTGAGGATTTAAGACGGGGTACAGTCCTTGTCCTTCCTTTGATTCAAGAATAGGTCAACATGTGAGTCCATGAGTGGGTTAAATGGTGTAAATTTGAACTGAGTGTGGTATAGTTGGCTTAATAAAGTTCTCAGTTCTCATAAAAAAAAAGAGAACGAATACAAATTCAAAAGTTTAAATATAATACATGGTGGTCATATCATTCATTACAATCAAAGAACTTTATTTCTCATTGAATTAATAAAAAAAGGAATAACAGTAAAATATTAAACATGAATTTCTTGTCAAGTGGCATCCACTCAATTCGCAGGTCTATTTCACCAGATTCAACGTTTTGGAGTTTATGTGTGACCTCTTGTATCACCTTCCCATCAATGATGTTCATAATGCTATCTTCTAACAATGCATTATCCTCCGATTTCAGCCATTTTCCTCTGCATATCTCTTAATATCCCCGCATCCCCAAACGCCATTGCAGATGTTATTAACGGTTGGATATCAATTTCCGCTTCTCCCATTATGTCGTCAGCAGAGAATGTGTCGTGATCAAAAACTTGCTGCAACCAAGCACCAAAAATGTTTAATCATAAATTATATATGTACCCACTTTCTTGGCGAAAAATATCTTACGTTTTGGTAATCATCAATTTCATTCACTTGAACAAAATAGGTTTTATATGTTGGAACAATTAAAGACATGTGAATCAAATTATTTGTACCTGAGAAATCGTTGATGATTATGAAAGGAAGAAAAAACGCCACCAACATTCAAACGTTGACCACCAAGGGAGACAAACGGCTCTTTAATGGCGACAAAAGGCCAATGAGATCTACGAAACCTGAGATTCAACTTCGGTGTTAAAAAAACAAACTTAATAAAAAAGTAGGCAACCCTAAAAGGGAATCCCATAAAAAAATACACTTCCATTTCTTGCATATTTTTACAATCTAACATTTTACTAATCATCGTTTGATAACTTTTTGTTTCACATCTTTATAAACTTAAAAAATATATATATGGCTAAAAAACTTGCAATGAAAATAACTGAATGACAAAATGTGATTTTAAGTCATGTACCTTTCTGTTTGATCACAATCGGAATACCGCTCTACATGAGTTTTTACTCACAAAATGGAGTTAGATCGATTTTGCACTGCTTCTTCCCCTTGGTAACCCTATATTAGAAATAAGAAACCAAAAATAAAAGACATTTTCAATGCCCTTGGTAATAAGAGCAGGTTAGTTGAATTACCTTGTTTGAGATCGGCTTGAACGCAACCACCAATCTTTTTTTGTCTTCTCAATGCCTCTAGTAATAAGAATTGGAACAACACCGGCTGCCACAACCTAATAACAACAAAACTAAATCAAGTTTTATGAAAAAAATAACTAAATTACTTGCTAATTTTAACAACAAAACTCAATTTCTGATTAACAAATCAAATCTCAGAAATACCTCAAGGCCAGCATCTTCACTTCGAAGCTTTTTGGCACCTGCAGCAAGAAAATAAAATAAGAAAAATAGTCGCAGGCAAGACACGGCTAACCCTCTGTTAGAGCTCCTTAGGGTCAACTTCGAATGTCGAAAACAAGAACAAAAATTTTAAAAAATTCAAGAAAAAAACAAAAACAAGAATGAGAACAAACCTGCAAATAGATTAGGAATTCTTCGTAACAATAATACCAAAATACCAATAATCAAAAAACAAATCTAGCATTCAATTTGAAAATAGGAAATGTACATACATGTGATAAAAAAAAGGGCCTGATGCACTCTAGATCTACATAAATAATAAATACATAGAAATAAAAAAAATAAAAAATAAAAATTAACCAATACCCAGATGAAGAGATTGAACAAACAAACCAAAACAAAAAAGCCCAAATGGAAACGTGGTTTAATGGCATAGTAATAATGACCTCAAAACTCAAAGAAAACCTGCCTCTTCATGTTTTTGGTTGGATTTATGCAATATTTAAGGTTAGAGATAACAAACTGGTAGAAATCAGATGTGGTAAATGTAGAATCACTTACTCGGGTCAACTGATAGTCTTCAAACCACCCATATCTAAATCGCACACACACCCCGTAAGTCTGATTCTCTTGGATCTGAATCTCTTGAATCTGAATCTCCTTGGATCTGAATCGCTTGGATCGCGAGAGAGAGCAGAGAAACCCTAGATCCAGATCTGGATTTGGAATCGACAGAGAGAGAGAGAGAAGGAGCAGGGAAGCGTGTTTTTGAGAGAAAGAGAGAGAAAGAGAGGAGAAAGTCTGATGGGCGATCCGTGTGAAGTGAATATCAGCCGTCTAGATCGTGATCCGTGTGAAAAAAGTGAAAAAATGGACGGTTGATGATGAATCAGTTGAAGGGTAAAAAGGTTGTGTTTTCTTGTGCTTTAAGTGTTGTACATTGTGCATTAAGTGTTTTTTCAACACCTTGTTGAATTACCATTCTATCCTTCATATATCATTATTAAAGTAGTATAGATATAGGGGTGCAAACGAGCCGGGTCGAGCCCGAACTCGACCAGGCTCGAGCTCGAGTAACTTATGAGAGTTCGGGCTCGAGCTCGGCTCGATTCAAGCTTTGTTTTCAAAGCTCGAGCTCGGCTCGTTTGTATTTTCTCAAGCTCGCGCTCGGCTCAGGCTCGGCTCGTTTATTATTTATTAATTAGTATACTAAATAAAAATAATATAAATAATAGACTTTTTAAGCTCGCGAGCTCGATAAGGGAAGCTCGGGCTCGTTTACTAAATAAGCTTATTTTTAGGTTCGAGGTCGGCTTGTAAACAAGTTTAAATAAGCTCGACTCGGCTCGTTTACACTAAGGCTCGATAAGGCTCAACGAGCCTAACGAGCTTTACATGCGAGGCTCGAGCTCGGGCTCGATAAGGCTCGACTTGTTTCGAGTAACTCGCGAGCCGCTAGGCTCGTTTGCACCCCTATATATATATATATATATATATATATATATATATATATATTATGAATCTGAGAATTTGTTTGGGCCAAAAGATAGTCTTTAAACTGTCCTTTATCTTTTGTATTTCTGTCTTTTTCCTTCCCACAAATTCTTTTTATATTCTTAAATCATATTCATCTTTTGCCGATTAATTTGATATTAAATAAATATTAAATTTTATTCATTCTGAAAAAAAAATTTGACCGGTAATACATTATTTTAATTTACAATAGTATATCACAGCAAGAAACGCATAATATCTAATATTTTCAAATATAATTAATTGTGTGAAAAAGACTAAGATACACTATTATATATTTTTATTTTATTTTATTACTAGGTTAGAACCCCGTGTATTACACGGGTTGAATAAATGTAATTTTATATATTAAATAATCAAAAAAGTTACATTTTTAAGAATCTCATGTGTTATACGGGTTGAACACATGTAATTTTATATACCAAACAATAAAAAGTTATAATAAATCTATTTTTATATACTATATAATAAAAAAGTTATATTTTTAAAAAACCCCATGTATTTAATAAATCTAATTTTATATACTACATAATAAAAAAGTTACATTTTTTAAAAACCTTGTGTATTACACGATTTGCATAAATGTAATTTTGTGTAGTAATATCTTTAAAAAACAAATGGATATACTCGATATACGATGGATGAAGTGGTTGCGGTGATGGTTCTTATAAATGTCACGTAAAAATAGTGATTACCGTATTTGAGTTGAGAATTGGACACGGAAATAAAAGTATAAAACCAATAAACATTGATTAATATTTTTGTTTACCCCTTATAAACATTTCTGAAATAGCTTCTATCCTTAACTACTTTAGTTTAATAAAATAAATAAACCATTTACATTATATTAATTTATATCGAAAGGATTAGTCCAAGCGTTATGCGATGTGTTAACCATATGAAAACGCACGTTTTGACGTATCCGATTGAACTCAATATATCATATACTTGCATTGCGATTGGATCAAAACTTAACGTAAATCGAATTTATATCGTACAATCATAACGTATTATACGCGACCCGACTAACTGGAATTTATATCGTCGAGGCAAAAACTCTTAAGGGGGTCAAAGTGGGATTTACAAAGTTCATAAAAAGTTAAGTGGTTAAAAATTGCATTTCCTGAACTTCAGGGCTAAGAAAGGGTAAAGATAAAATTTGATAAAGTTTTGGGGTAAGAAGGAAATAACAAAGTTATAAATATTATAAAATACTATATTATCTCCTATACAAATTGTTTAAATTTCTATTAAATTTAATTTTATAATTATTTTTTAATTGATATTAATAAATTTGATAAAGTTTTAGGGTAAGAAGGAAACTATAACAAAGTTATAAATATTATAAAATATTATATTATCTCTTATACAAATTGTTTAAATTTATATTAAATTAAATTTTATAATTATTTTTTAATTGAAATTAATTATCTATAAAAATAGATGACTTCAATGAATAACATGTGTCCTTTTATTATATCGTATAGATATAGATACAGACAAAGATTATAAATTATATACATATACATTAATTTATTTTTATTCAATCGACCGTATTTAAGAGAAGTGTGTGAAAAACACTAAGATACACGATTATATACTTTATTATATAGATATAGATAAAGATTATAAATTATATACACATACAGTATTTTATTTTATTTTAATTCAATCGACCATATTTAAAAGCATGAGAAATTTTTTTAGGTTTTTAAAGAGATAGAAAGTAATATGGAGGAGAGACGTTGTGGTGATGTATAGGAGGAAAAATGAGAAAAAATAGATGAAGGTGAGTTATGTGAGTGTAATGTAGGAGAGAGGAGTGACAAGATAAATATTTGATTTTTTTTGGACAGCTGCAGACCAGCTAGTCTACCGTCTGGCGAGTTTCCAGACTCCCCGGGTTCGAACCTAAGCCCTCACACCGGCCACCCTCTCCTTTCTCCAGCTCCCGTGCGGGAAACCCCCCTAAGCCCGAGTCGAACCCGGGACCTAGGGGTTAAAACCCTCACACCTCAACCACTTTGCTGTGGCATCATTGGCAGATAAATATTTGATGGGTATTGTGTAGGATGGTTTGAATCGTGCGTCGCTCGCTCGAAAATTACTAAAAAAATGTTCGTTCGATTTGAGGCTCGGTTGTAAACGAGCCGCTTTGCTTGCTTCGCTTTGTAAACGAGCTGCTCTGCTCGCTTCGCTTTGTAAACGAGCCAAGCATGAGCAACAGTCCGCTCGGCTCGGTTCGGCTCGAATTATTATTTTTAATAAGTATATATATACATATACATATACATGGTAAGGTTATTGTAAAAAAGGTTAAAATTGTGAGAAGTGTGATAAATATTGTGGATATAACATGTGTCCTCAATCTAAATTAATTCAAAAGGGTAAACAAGTAATTTTATAATTGATTCAATTAATTCAAAACCTTCCATAACCGCCACCTTATTTAGAGGAACAAGATTTTTTTTTAAAATCTCTATAAAAACACTACGAATAACATTGCAACCACCATTCAACACATATCCAGTGTTGTAGTAATCGCTAGTCGCTAGTCGGGCGGCGGGGTGGGGACTAGCGATTAATCGGGATTAATCGGGGATTAATCGGAATTTATGGGGATTAATCGGGATTAATTTGATTAATCGGCGACTAATCGGGAATTAATCGGGGATTAATCGGCACCTAGTCGGGATTTTTACAACCATAATACTATTCAATAAGTATATAACACCATTTTAAAGATCTCTATAAAAACACTACGAATAACACTGCAAATCACCATTCCAGCACATATATAACACCATTCAATAATTATATAACACCATTCAATAAGTATATAATACTATTAAAGACACTGCAAAACACCATTCAACAGTTCCTAACACTGTAATAAGTACATAACACTATAAAACAAGATATAACACTATAAATCACTATAAAACACTATGGATAATATATAACACCATATTATAACTCTGTATAACACTACAACCCCGTCGTTCCAATGTCGGCACCACCACAGCTGCCCGTCGTCGTGGGGAGGTGGTCAACGCCGCCTCTCTACAGTCTCTGATTCGGAGCGGTGGAGATATCGATTATTCAGAGCCACAGAAGAGACGCTGTATCGATGATGATGATGATGATGATGATGAAGGAATGATGAAGTTGTTGTATCGATGATGATGATGATTCGAGATGTAAACTGATGATAATGATGATTCGAGATGGATTGATGATGATGATGATGATGATGATTATTCGAGATCTTTGATCTGGAGAAGAAGGAGAAGGAGGATTTGAATTCACAGATCTAGAAGATGAAAGAGGATTCGAAATTGTAGGGATTTGATTTACAGTTTTCTATTTTCAAGTGGATATAAAAGACTCTATTACCCTTACAATTTTCAAATCAATCCAAAATAATAAAACACATTTTACAATTTGGTCCCTATTGATGTCAACCATTAGATCAAAGATCTAATGGTGTAGATTTTTTCTTACCTTTCTCACAAAAAACCCTTTTTTTACAGGAACCTCTACCTACATATACATATATAAAACGTAGAGTAAATTACACTTTGTGTCCTTTATGTATTACCAAAATTATGAAATGTGCCCTTTAAAAGATTTATTTCAGTTTATGTCCAAAAATCGCATGTTATATAACACTTTATATCCTTTAGGGCTAACCCAGTTAAGAGACTCAGTTAACTTCAATTTAACCAAGGGCGATTTCGTCCATTCACATGCTATGACTCTAACAACTATATACATTACAAAATCTAAAGTTGGTGGAACTAATCAGTTTTTTTTTTTTTGCTCTTATTCGATAACAATTTGAGTTTTCTTCGCTTAAGTTTAATTGCATTGTTACAATCACTTTTGAACATATTTTATTTTTCTCCTATGACGTTTAAAATACAGTTTTTTCAAAAGTTTTGATTGTGTCGTTGCGATTTGCTTACATTTATCCATGTGTTAATATAAATTTTGCTCAAATCCGAGTTGTGAATAGTATTGTACAAGTGATCGAAAAACAAACGTAAATATTATCAAAGTTGTATCACTATTTAGTTTTTTTTTTTTTGTATAAATTGACATTGTTTAATCTCTCCGTCAATCAAATAACATAATGTAATGCGTTATAAAATTTTGAATATATCAGTGCACGTGTTTATTTTTATCTATGTTTCAATAAATGATTTGTTTAAGATTAAACATGTCAAATATATATATTTTTTCTTTATCGTAACGAACCGAACCGATATTGTCTAGACAATATCCCAGTAGAATATTTTTTGGTGTCGTAAGCTTTACCAAGTCTTAGTATCGTGACGATTCAAACCCATACCGTCCAAGCAATCAATACCAGTATAAGTTTCATAATTTTTTATCGATGTAAAATATGTCTTGATTACAATACCAAATGCCACTATCACATTGATATTGTAACAAACTAAACTACATCGACTATATTACGTCATGTAACACATAAAATCCCACTTGTTAGAAAATTAAAATGTTAACTGAATTAGGTGACAAAAGAGAATCCAAAACCACATTAAAATATACACACACATACTATTACTCAATTAACATGTTTGTTTTTTATGTAGAAAGAAAATAATAATATTAAACCATATCATCTCAACCTTTATATTATATTATAGTTATAAGAAAATCATTGTTCTTATAATCCAATTAAACCATATCATCTCAACTTTTATATTATAGTTATAAAAAATATTATTCTTATAATCCAATAGATGCTATCGAAATGATAGAAAACTACCACACTTGACATCTTTTTTTTATTATTAAACGTTACTTTCAAGTTTAAAATATTATACAGGTTAAATGATTAAATGAATGTTATTTTATATATTAAAGAGTTAATTGCCCGGATGGTCCCTGTGGTTTCACGTTTTTTCACGTTTAGTCCCCAGCTTTTGAAAATAGCAGGTATGCTCCCCATAGTTTGTTATTTTGTTACTCGGATAGTCCCCTGAGTTGATGTCAGTTAGTTTGGAAATAACAGGTATGCTCCATATGGTTTGTCATTTTGTTACTCGGATAGTCCCCTGAGTAAATGTCAGGGGACTATCTGAGTAACAAAATGACAAATCATAGGGAGCATACCTGTTATTTCCAAAAGGTGAGGACTAAACGTGAAACCACAGGGACCATCCGGGCAATTAACTCTATATTAAATAATAAAATATTATATTTTTAACAAGTTAAAGGTTAAATGAATGTTATTTTATATATTAAATAATAAAATAATATATTTTTAACAACCTCATTTATTACATAATGTAAATTAAAACCTATATAAGTTTGCAAACTTTTTGTGCATTATTAGTTGTAAGTTGTGCTTTATGAGTTTTTCAAAAAAAAACTTGATTTTTTAGTTTTAACCCAAAGGTTTGTACCTTTTCCAATTTTAACCCTACATAATTTGTTTTTTTAACTTTAACCCAAAACTTTTCATTATTTGCAATTTAACTTCACAACTTTTGTCACTTATACTTTTCATCTTTCACAAATTTTCGTTTTACGTATAGTTCTAAATTTTTCGAGTTAATACGACGCAACGTGCATGTGTGGTTCAACGTTTTTACCTCTATTTTTCCATGTTTGACAGGTTCGTCGCAATACGCATATTATAGGTCAAGTCAGTGTTGGTTGTCGATGACGGTTGTGTGACATTAGTACTATTTGACACCGTTTTACGCCACGCCGCAACGCAGGGTGTGCTTTGGGGGTTTTTAAAGAAAAAATTGTTATGCATATTGTTGTCGTAACGTTGGCTTTGGGGGGTTTAAAAAAATGTTTTTTTTTTACTTTTCACCCAAAAGTATTTCATAAATTACTTTTAACCCAAAACTATTTGTTTTTTTACTTTTAACCCAAAAGTTTTTATATTTTGCAATCTATCCTCATAACTTTTTTTTACTTTCAACTTTGGTTATTTATAGTTTTCATTTTTCGCAAATTTTTCGCTCTATGCTTTGTTCTAAATTTTGTGACTTAACACATCACAGTTGTGTCTTTGGCATAACGTTTTTACGTTTCGTTCTAAATTTTGTGAGTTAACACGACGCAACGTGCGTGTGTGGGTGAACGTTTTTACATCGTCTATTTTTACCCCGTTTGACAGGTTTAACATAACGTGTGGGTCGTAGATCGACTTAGTTATAAATAAAGAATCCTCGCCGCATTGCGACGGGTCGTAATCCTAGTTTATATAAATAATAAAAAGTTATATCCTTAAGAACCCATGTATTGTATGATTTAAATAAATGTAATTTTATATGTCAAATAATTTAAAAATATTATATCTTTAAAAATCTTGTGTGTTATACGGGTTGAATAAATATAATTTTATATACTAAATAATAAAAAGTTATATTTTTAAAAAACTTTGTGTATTGTACGGGTTAAACAAATCTAATTTTATATACCAATTAATAAAAAATGTATCTTTAAAACCCCGTGTATTACACGGGTTGTATAAATGTAATTTTTTTATAGTAAATAATAAAAAAAAATTATATTTTTAAAAACCGCGTGTATTACCCGGGTTTAGTGAATCTAAATCTATATACCAAATAATAAAAAAAGGTTTTATCTTTAGAAAAACTAACGGATATACTTGATATGCGATGGATATGGTGATTGCGGAGATTGTTCTTGAAAAGAAGATACGTTATTTAAGAAACAAATCAATAACCACTTGAGTGATAAAATGTTGATACCAATTCCGACAATTTTGATTTATAAAATATGTAATGAAATTAACATTAACATTAACATATGTTAATAGAGAAGATGAAATGAATAGTGTTTATTATTTGTGGAGTTTTATGATTGGTAGCGTGAGCGGTTGTTTACACACGTCAACATTGTTTTTACCCAGCCTCCCCTTTAATTGAAGGAGGATAGTATTCAACGGCTTTTCTTCCCCCACCGTCCGCTTCCCACTTCACATGAAAACCCTAGCCCTTTCCTTAATCTCTTCACCTCCGGCAGCAGCGCACGAATGACGTTTAACTCCGGTATGAACACCAGACAAACACAACCTTGAGGAGTTACGGGTTGGTACGGGATTACAGCGGCTGGAACTTTGTAGATTCCGGCGCATTCCCGTTAACTCAGGCGAGAACCCCAGTGACCTGAACCAGGTATCAAGATTTATCATCTTCGTTTTATTTAGAATTTTTTATATCGTTTGAGTGGATTTGGTTAACCTTTCTTCTCTGCTTTCCCCTTATATACAGAGAATCACCAATTCTCCATGAACATCAGGATTCAAGAACCATGCACCCCTTCTCCTTCTTCTCCAAGATTCCATCACCAAACCCCTCTGTAAGTGTTCTTTTTTGCTTCAAATTTCGAACCCTTTTGTTTTTCCCAAATGGGTCATCTTTAATTTGATGGGGTTTAGGGTTTTTGTATCTGGGTTTTGATTAGATTTTGGTTATTGATCTGGGTTTGTGTTGGGTTTGTTTCTTTGGTGTTTCTTTATTTATTATTATTTTTTTTTTTGCATCTTGGCTATTGCAATATTATAGACTTATATTTATGAAGTTAAAAGGCTGAAAGGAGTGGTAGATTATTAGTCATCGAGTTCGGGTTTAGGTATATGCATTTAGCATCTTTGATCAGGTGCTAGCGAAGAGAGTAACAAGGCACGACCATTTCTAAGAAAAGCAATCCCCAATGAGAAACCGTCAAAGAATATGAAATCAGCGTTTTAGATGAATGGGGTTACCGTTTAACCAGTTTTCAATTTTATATGCTAGTATGAATCGTGGTTTGGATATCAGTGTTGGAAGATCTCTAATTTTTTAGATTTTTTTATATGTTTTTTAATATTTTGATTTTTATTTGTACTAGAAAAGATTTGCTAGATTTGCACCTCTTTGAGGACATGGTCGAGGACAGATCTTCGTGGAGACGTATGATTAAGGTTAAAGATTTTTAGGAGTTTGGCCTGGTTTTTTAGCTTGGGCTCCTATCTTATGAGTTTATTTTTTCAATTTCTATGAGGTGTGATATAGTTATATATATATATATATATATATATATATAGGTTTTCACCTTTTCTCGGTGGCGTAGTTTTACTAACAAGCACTTACTTATTTATTCGTTTATTATTATTTTTATTTCTATCTTTTGTAGTAGTGGCATGCTTATATATGTTTTTTAGAAGCTTATGTCTTGGTTATGGTTTTTGGAGCCGGGGGTCCCACTGGAAGCAGCCTCTCTATCCCCTGGGATAGAGGTAAGGCGTGCCTACATCCTACCCTCCCCAGACCCTATCAATAGCTTCGCTATATGTGGGATTATACTGGGTATGGTTGTTGTTGTTTATTTGTACTAGAAAAGATTAACTTTGTTTAGTTAAACAAGTACCTAATTCTGAAATCAGGCTTTCATGAGTTTATGTTTCTATCTTTAAATTTTCAATTTCACTTTTTAAAACTGTGAGAACCCGTCACAATAAAACTCATAGACCCGTCAATTCCTAGCTAACCAATGTGCAAAGGTAGAAAACAGTTCGAACACAAGAACTCTAATTATACCAAAAGACTAAAAAACATGAATTTGATTGTTCTTGGATTCTGATTGGTATAAATACGGACAGACTCGACGTGTTGGATACTAGATAAACGTTTAAGATGGGTCATAACAGATTAACAGGTTGGGTTGTGACCCGTCAACGTTTTTTACCTTTTTTTTTTGTAATTCTAATCATAAGTAATGTATCAGATATGATGACAAAAAGTCAAAAAAAACAATTAATTTTAGTTTTACTTGATTGACCTGTTATTTATTTGTTAATAATCTTTGATAAAGGTTTCTTAAATGGTCTGAAAATATATACAGGGAGCAAAAGATCTAGCTAGACCACCAACAGTATCCGATGTTCTTCATAGTTCTTTACAACAAGCAAAAACACATCAAAATTCATAAAGCGAAGAAGATCAGAGTTTAGATTCCAACGAAAGAGGGATAAAAAGAAATCTGGTTTCGGAAGAACTTTCTAATGAAAATCGGGATGACCCAAAGGCGTTTGTAAAGCTCAACAGAACCATAAATGTTAGTATTTTTTTTATTTTTCTTCATCTTTATAAAAACTTTGGTTAATAAAGCAATCTTTTTAACTTTCTACTAGCTTTAAATGATTCAAAATTGTGGTATCGATGGCAAAAAGAGCAGGAATTTTAGCTAAAGAAATAAAATCGATGAAATCAGATCTTTGTTTTATGCAAGAAAGACGCAACATTCTTGAGGAAGAAAACCGGCTGCTTAGAGACAGGTTTGTAAAAGGAGTGGCGCCTTGGAGTAGGATGATCTGGTATGTATAATCCACATGAGTAACGGGTCCGGATTTAAACAGGTCATTTTCTGTGCAAGTCAAACGTGTTAGGTTGCAAACATTTTTTGGTTCTTTTTTATTTTTGCAAGAATAATCTAAATTTTTAACTAAAAACGAATTAAGAGATAAAAAATGGACGGCTAAGGCAGATTGACTGCCAAGTTGGTTCTGTTTTAGCCACTGAAATCTTTTTTAGATGGTGAGGTGGGGTGGGGTGGGGTGGGAAAGGGGTGTGGGTCGGGTCTAAATTGGCCACATTTTGTATGAGTAACGGGTTGGGTAGCAGACATATTTTTTATTTTATTTTTGTTATTACAAAACGAAAATAAATCTTTAAATAAAGTTTATTTTAGAGATAATCAAATGGACGCTTGCAGTGGGTTGACAAGTGGGTTCAGGTTTAAGCAGTTAAATCTTTTCTGGGTGGGTCAGGTAAGGTGGGTAACGGGTTCACGATTTCAAGTTTATTTAGGCCGATTTTTTGTACGATTCGTGTTGGGTGGCAAACATAGTTTTGTTCTTTCTTATTATTATAAAAATAATGCAACTCTTTGAATAAAATGATTTAAGAGGGTAGTCAGATGGATGGGAAGGGCTGACTGGCAATGGGGTTCAGGTTTAAACAATGTGCTCATGGGGTTGGGTTTGACAATATGAATCTCTGTATACTATACAGATTCAGGAGGTTGTAAGCATTAACAATAAGATCTGGATGGCTTTCAACCCATTTTACTCATTTTGACTTGACCCATTTGAGATATAATACAACGCAATTCAGCCAATCTTGGACGGTCACTGGAAAATTTTTAATTATGTGCGGGTGAGGCATCAGATATCCTCTTACCATAAAACTCTCAAAATCATGCTCCCAAAGATAACTGCAGGTGGTTCTCTATCTAATATATTAGATTAGTGTATGGTATGTTTTGTCACATGTATATTGCTTTAAAACATCTCTAATTTTGTTATTGTAAGTAACCCACTATTAATCCTCTTTGTGCCTCACAGTATTGCGCCATGGGACTTGGTTGGGTTGGATTGTATTTTCGTGGCTTGCTTCCATCTCTCTTTAAAGAGTAATTACATCTGTTTTTTATTTGTTTCTGTTCATTATTCACAAAGTACACAACTTCACTTTTAGTAACTTGTGCAGGATTGTACTAAACCTATTTTCAAAGAATATGAGTACATCAGTGGAGAATTTTCAGGTAATAGTTATACTGGTCATAGCAATTCACCTTTTTAAACAATGCATAACGCTTATTTGTTAAATTGTATCACCAAATATAAAAAAAATGTCGCATGATTCTGCTTAGGGGGTGCCCCAACGGTTGATCAGGGATGGAATGGGGCAGGGCGTCTCCGAAAATCACAAAAAAAAAAGGTTCTGTGCGAGATAAAAAATTTGGGCCCTATTCGAAAAATCTCTATTTAATATAAACTCATCAATCGCTAAAATTTACGTGGATGACAAAATTAAGCATTAAATGTCACTAACAAAAAAAAACCAAAAAATAAGCTAAAATAAAGAATTTGGAGATGCCTACAAGGGCTCATTTATGTATCTCTTGATTTGGTGCATATATATTCTATCTTATACAACGTAAATTCTATACAAAATTAAAAAGATTTGTACCCTCGGAGGGTTAAGCCTTGTGTCGTCGCCTACCCAGCACCCCCTACGGGCCGGCCCTGGAAGGGGGAGTGGTTCGACGTTGGGTTAAAGGGTGGTTTGTGACGGACATGGTGGTTGGAGATACGACAGTTCCTGGCACTCTTTTTTATGACCTATGCAAAGATGGCCAGTTTGATGCTCAAGATTATCCTCTTGGTGGTGAGTTTTAGTTTGGTTTATGAATGTTGGTTTCTTTGTTTTGGACATTATAGCTTACAAGTATTGTGTGTCAGGGTTTTCTAGCGATCACGTCGAATCTTTCACTTTAATTGGTTTGCTAAAATATACAGGTGAAGGCATTAGCGACCCAAAGAAGACTAGGAGCCCGGACGCGTGAAGAAAAAAACATTTGTGAGCTATGTATAAATGGAAGACTATGTAAATGTTAAAACCGTACTTCTATACGTCACGCTCAGCTTTTTTTTTTTATCAATTTCATTAGTATAAGTAAAATGTTCAACCGAGAACGATTCGGTTTAGCGCGCCGCTACGCGTGCGTGGTATAGACCTAGTTAATATAATAATTTTTTTAATTATGAAAAAATAATGTATTAACACATAGTTTGGTTTTTGTGATAAATAATTTGTCTAATTTAAATGTATCTTAAATTAACAATTTATATTTAAGAATAATATTTTATTAGAAAAAAAAGAGTAATTCTATTCGAAATTCAAAGTTAAATAAAATTTAATATTAATTTATTATTAATTTTATTAAGTTAAATGTCATTTTAGTCCCAGTGGTTTAGGCTAATTTTTCAGTTTAGTCCAAATGTTTTATTTTTTTGCTTGTGGGTCTAAAACTGTTGTCATTTTAGTCCACTTGGTTAACTTCATAAATTTTTTCTGTTAATGAGAAAGGCAACTCGGTCATTTTATATTGCCGAAATGCCTTCCTAGTTAACAAAATTACATATAAAATTACCGAATTGTCTTTCTCATTAACATAAAAAATGGATGAAGTTAACCTAGTGGACTTAAATGGCAACGGTAAAACCTTTTTGGACCCACAAGAGAAAAATGAAACACTTGGTCATCGAAATCTAAGTACATTTTCATGCACTTTCGTACGAAGGTACTCTCATCCGTTCCAAATCTAAGTACATTCGTACTGAGACTCATTCGTACCAAATTTGTCAATTTTGAAAATTTTTCTGTTTTGGTAAAAAATTACCGAAGCAATTAAGTGATCAAATTAGTTAAGTGAGGTAGTGTGCTAGAAATATGCGTGAAAAATATGTTAACCAAGTTAATTGTAAAAACAGTTTTAGGATACGGCTCAGGATATAGAGCTGTATCTGTCACACCCCGATATTTTCACGTTTGACCGGTGGGCCCGGTGGGGGAGTATCGTGACGTGGTTGGCAACATTACAGTCAAACAACACAATATTTAATATGCACAGCGGAAGCAAATGAAAGGTGTATTTCAACTGAATAAAATATTGTAATATCAAGTATCACAACAGTCGAAAGTTTATCCACAGAACGGATCATAAATAATTAGGAAACAGTAGTTCAACAGACTTTAGGCATCTTAAGCTTGCGAGACTCTTTTGATGCTAAGGAGAAATCCAGCCCATTACGAGTAGTACCTGCACTTAATCTTTTTGGGAAAATACGTCAGTTTACACTGGTAAATACATTCAACCGACTCATTTTGAAAATGGTTAAAATTTGATTTGAATGCACATGGCACAAACATTTTATAACTTGTGATAATTATTTAAATATATAATCCCGTAAAAGAATTACATGTTCCTTATGCGTTCAGTAGCCCGGATCGTGCCGGGTTAAAGATCAATAGACACACCACATTATATATTTTGGCACTGACGGCTATACGCCTACACCCCACGCTTAGGTCGTGACCATTTCGTAAAATGATGCCAAAGATATCCGGGACATGATCATTAACCTCCCAAAGGCTTTAAGCAAACAAAACAATTTAAACGGGCCGATCAAATATCAATTAACCACCATACGATGGAAGATTTAATGGCCGACCAAGCGGTATTTTATATACCGTACCCCAAGCCCGTATAGGGAAAATAAGTTAAAAGTATTTACCTTTGCAAGTATAATTCACAAACAGCAAATGCAAGTAGCTTTTACTGGTCCTCCTATTCTGGAACGAAGGTTTATAATAACCTATTAGAATCCTAACGGGTCTTTAATTAAGCCTAAGCTTAGACCAGTTAGTTTTAAAGATACGGTTCGTACGCGTGATTAAGCGAAGACCGTGATAGAATGTGATTTAGACCCGAAAAGTTTGAAGACTTTCTTAACATGGGTATATTATACACATTCTGGATTTTGAGATAAAAACGACAAGGTTTGACCCGTTTCGGCTAATTTATGCAAACTAGTTACATAAACCGAACCGAACGCGCAAGAGGCGTAACGGGTAACCATAAGAGCCATATACAGATTTCCTAAGTTAATATGTCTCAAATATGTTGTGACATCAGTAAGATACCTTTTATTATGCCCGAAATGAGTTTGAACTCAAACTATGCCCCGTAGGGGTATTTTAGTCATTTAAAAGGTTATAAAAGAGTTTAAGTATTAACCTGAGTTACAGGTCTGATATAATCAGCAAAGATACTTAATTTAATAATCTATAACAGTGGGGTATTGCATATATGTGAAACTTATCAATTATAACCAAACTATGCACCGCAGGGGCATTTTGGTAATTTCACATAAGCCGAAAAGCTCAAAACTGAAGTCTGAGATAAACAACTTTTGCTTACTGTTAAAATATTATAATTTGCCTAAAATATCAGTAGGTATCAACCCTTGTATGTTTAAAATAGTTCTAGTACATACTGTGCATTAAAAACGCTTAAAAAGGCGATTAGAAGCCGTTTCCAGGTTCTATATAGAAAGCTGATATTTTTATTATTCCAGAAGGTTTAAAATAATTTATTTATCATATAAAATCAGTAGCAAAAGGTTTGGGGTCAAAAAGTTATTTAAAACTCATTTTATAGCCCGAAAGGGCAAAACCGATAATTACCGAATTAAGCTTATGACTCTAAGTTATGCTCAGCCTAAAATTAATTAAAAATCTTCAAAAATCCCCAAATAATATATTACATCAGTGGGTAAAAAGTTTGATATCAAAAAGTAGGTTTAAATAGGCTATACGCTAATTACGCCGTTAAATCGCTAAAAAGCTTTCTAATTACGCTAATGAGCATAACTCTCAATCTACACCTCAAACTGATGTCAAATTTTGGGTACAAGTTTATATATCAGTAACTAAGGTTTCTACTCTTTTACATTTTCAAAAATCACGTTTTATGGTGAAAAGGGCATAATGGTCAACATATGAGCAATTAACGGAATCATGCATATTAATTGGATAACTATTGAACCAAGGTGTATAATCACAGAGGGTTATACTAGCATGTAACCTGGTCCAATTAAAGCTCTAAGGCATTTCTAAAACATGCTTAAACGGGTCGGAACTGAAAGTCAAAGCAAAAGTCAAATTATGCGACTTTCGGTTCCGAACCGGGTCTCTAATGAAAATTGTCGGGTTGAACATGTTTAGACATCATGTTTAGACATGTTCTTACACTAATTACCAAGTTATATTAATGATCAAATAGGTTGTATGGGTTCTACATTGCTAATTATGCATACATTGGAAAATAAGCATTTCTGTTGACTTTTTAATAACAAGTTTGACCCGACATTTGACCTAGTTAGAGTGGGAATCAGAGGGTGCCCTTTTAAGGGTTTAATGCCCACATAATTACCAACTTATAACTACTTTCAATTCGACTAATCAATGGACCATCAATGATTAATCGCTAAGTCAACCGTTAATTACGACGGTTTGACTTTTAAGCTAATACTAAGTAAAAACTCAACTAAGAAAGGTTAAACATACTTACTGAAGTCCTATGCTCGATTAGTGATCACTTGAGTCTGCTTTGGAGCTCCAGAAATGATCAGGAATGCAGAAGTGAGGTGTGATCAAAATGGTTGCAACAAGGGCCTTTATATAGTACTTTTGATCTCATAGATCATTGACAAATCATGCTATCAATGGCCATGGATCATCAACAGATGTCCCTAAGTGCCTAGGACTGTTTAGGGGTCGCCCATGTTGTGAAAATATCTGTTTTGGGTCAGTTATGCGCGAAAACAGGCTGCTGTCCCAACCTTTCTGATACTGGGCATCGTAGGCGGCCCGCGTAAGCTATTGTTAAGGCTTACGCGGCCCGCTTGGACCTCGTGATCAGGTTTAAACTTTTTCAAGTTGTTGCATATTGTCCCTTGGCCTTTCGAAAGGTCAACCAGCTTTATTACTTGCATTTTGACCCCTTCACATTTATTTACAAGGGCTTCAAGACTTATACCCATTTTATTAAGTCCTTGGTCACTGTGTGTTTACCCGAAAAGTCATAATTTTCAACGTTGACGCTTTTAACCCCTCGTATATAAATTTGATCATAACTTTCTCATACGATAACGAAACTTTATGAAATTTATATCGTGCATTCTAGTGAGCATAATTAACCGTTACAAAGCTTCGGGTTTGCTAAAAGGTCACTCAGAGGTATAACTTAAACATGTTGACACATTTAACCCCTGTGGTTTGTAATCTCTCACTTTCTTTCATATTTAGCTTCGTATGATCCATGATTTATTCGTTTGAAGGTATGAGCATCTTGTAGGGTTACTGTAAAGTATATTTATTCACTGTTGACATTTTGAACCTGTAAATTCATATACTTTTCATGTTTGTCAACTTTAGTCCTTCTAGAGTATTCTTTCACATGTTCAAACTTATGACACGTGTCAATACATTATAGGACGTGAATTTTTGAGGTGTTACATCCTCACCCCCTTAAAAGAAATCTCAACCTCGAGATTTACTGAAACAAATAAGGGTACTTTTCTTTCATTGTGGACTCAACCTCCCATGTGTATTCGGGACCTCTACGGGCATCCCATTTCACCTTTACAATAGGTACATGCTTCCTTTGAAGCTTCTTAACCTGTCGATCCTCGATCGACACAGGTTTTTCAACAAACTTCAAGCTCTCTTCTTTGTGCACATCTGTATGTGGTATGACCAGTGATTCATCAGCGAAACACTTCTTCAGATTGCAGATGTGGAATACATTATGAATACCACTGAGCTCTTCAGGTAAGTTTAACTTATAGGCAACTGATCCGACACGTTCGATAACTTCGAATGGTCCTATGTACCTCGGGCTTAACTTGCCTTTCTTACCAAATCACATCACTCCCTTCCAGGGTGATACTTTAAGCAACACTTTTTCACCTATCTCGAATTTCATAGGTTTACGCTTTAAATATGCGTAGCTTTTCTGCCTATCCCTGGAAGCTTTCAGGCGGTCACGAATCTGGACAATCTTGTCCGTCGTTTCAAAGACTATTTACGAATCTGGACGAATCTGGACAATCTTGGCAGCTTTCGAAAGTGTGTGTGAAAGTTGCGTGCCTTAATCTGATCCGCCCCCATCTATTTATAGTAAAAGAAATGCAACAAACTATCCTAATAAACCGGGATCCGGCGAATATTCCCCACTCGAACGTTGTAGACCTGGTCTTTCGGGTTTAACGTCTCTCACATAACAGATACGCCCGAGTCTTGAGGAGAAGAAGTCCATCTGACCGTTAGTAACCCACAGCCTCTAACCTGCACGTGGTTAATTTAGTTAACACCAGGAAATCGCCCAGGATGTTAGCAATATCCTAATCCAGTATCCTGATCACAAGTAAACAACCAAAAGCAGGATATTAGTCAGGATATATATACTCAGAAAATGACCCATAACAATTTTCCCCAAATATATCTGTTGGTATACCGATCCAACGGATATATTTTAAAAATTCTATCTCGTAATTCAAGGCAATTAAATCTAGACGACGGTCAAAATCACATCATAACTTCCAACGCGCTTTTAACTTAATGGAGATCTACAATGCTCCTATATCTTCTCTCTTCTTGTTTGAAAAGTAGATATCTCCAACGGAGTCTCCAGGCAATTCCCTACTTCTCATTCATTTTTTGTCAATCTTTCTTCCTTTATCTGCAATGGCTGCCAGAACTCATTCCCAAACCGGTGAATCATCCGAGACCTTCATTCAGCAGAATCTTCTCAAATATCCCGAGAAGGAGGTCTGTGCCTTTGATAACGCAGACATTGCGGCTTTGAGAGCTTCCGATGCTTTCCCCGATAACACGGTCTTTAGACCATTCGATCGGTCAATTCGATCGGACGTTTCTTCTACTGATTGGGTTTGTTTCCCAGCATACCCTTTCTCGCTTGGTCTTCGATACCCTTTTCCTGAATTTATGATGCAATTCTTCCGGACCACCGGTATCTCCTTTGCTCAGACAATGCCCATGGTCTGGAGGGTATTAATCGTACTCAACCAAATTAAAAATCTTCACTGTCCCGACCTTTGTATCGAAGATCTGCCAATTTCTTACCGCCTCTGATCCCACGGTTCTAGCCGGTTTTTGCTTTTTTCGACTTCCAACAAACCCCTTATTTTTAAAGCCACCAAAAATGAAGACGAATGGCAACGCAAGTTCTTCTTTGTCAAACGAGACTCCATTGATGAGGGTGTTAGCCTTCCGGTGGAGTGGTTAACCACCGGTAGGATCACGAATGTTCCCATGTACCTTTAGACTTTTATCTTTTGCTAATATCCTCCTTTTTGCTCCCTTTGCAGTAAACTTCAAGGAAGTAGCCCCCTACTGCGGAATCAGAGAAAAGAATCAAAACTATTTACCAATTACCTGCAAGTGACAGGAGTTTTACCACACATATCCCGAGTTCCAGTCAATACTCATCATCTGAAATGTCTGGTAAGGATTACTTTAAACTAATTAATTAGCACAATATAATATAATGAAGGGTAATAAAGATGTAAGACTTTTTCCTTTACGCAGCACCAGCCAAGATCCCTGAAGTCTTTGACCTCGACGAGCTGGACAGTTATTCTGATCAGGTTCAGATCAAGAAGGAACCTAGTCCCAAGGCCACGACCTCATCCAAACCCAGCAATTCCAAGGCCATCGTCATTCCCAAACCTTCGCCAGCTACCAGGCCCCGGAGTTCAAGTTCCCGTAAAAGGAAAGAGCCCGATTCCCCCGTCATCTCTGATACATTCCCCTATGAGAATTACGGGTTCATCGAAGCAAGCGGATTTATGACTTCTTTTCTCAACCAGGTCAGTATCCTTGAACCACATCCTGCAGCTTATACCCCTTATAAGTATTTATTAAAACCAATACCTGTCCTCTTAATTTGCAGGGTCTCGAACGTTTGGTTCACTTATATCAGGAATCCTGTGGGCTTAACAAGACGCTTGAATCCAAGTTGAAGAAAGCTGAGGTCACCATCTCTGATCAGGGTATGATTGTAGCTGCCAAATCTCGGCACTACGAGGAGAAGTTCAAGGCTATGACCCACGAACACCAGACTGCTCTCAACAAAGCTGCTCTCCAGGCCCAAGCCGATCTTGACACTGCCCATGCTCAACATGAACAGGATATGGTCAGCTACCGGGAAAGCCTTAAAAGTTCCGTCGTCACTTCTCTCCTCCAGGCCAGGATAAAGATGGCCCACGAAGCCAAAACACTAGGCTTCGAATGCCCTTCTTGGGACGTCAGTGCCTGGGAAACAAAGCTAAAGAGCCTTGGCGGCACTTCTACTAAACCTGTTACTGAAGGATCTTCAAAAGCAGTTGAAAAACCAACCGGTGCTGAGAAGGATGCTGAGGCGGATCCCAAGACGGATGCTGCTGAAATTACCATGAACGAAGAAGGCGCTGCCTCCTAAAACTTATTTTCTTTAAATTTGAGAGTTATGCTTATGTTTGAACAATTTTATTTCTTGTCTTATGAACTGTTTTTATTTCTGTATCAAAACAACTTGATAGCCGAAGGTGGATGGGTCCTGGGTTTTAGGATGAAACCTTTGGTTATCAACTAGTGTTGCTTATTTCAAATAATTTCATCTTTCAATTGACTTGCTATTGTTTTCTGTATTTCTTAGTGTAGATCTTAGCTTTGCAAAATTTTGTACAACTATCTTTTGAAAATATCCTGATCAATATACTCAGTAATATATTATGAAAACTTTTATAGAACTTCTAAAAATTCAATCAACTTTAGAGAAAACTTCTAAAGAATAACAGATAGTCCACTTTCTAAAACCTGTTTTGACAATACTTGTTTGATCAAGGTTTTAATTTCAAACTAGTATCACTTCCAAATATTTCAATCAAATATCCCGAAACACATCCCAAATACACATTTTGAAGATATATCCTAAAGATATATCCTTTTCGGGATACTTAAACCTTAACCTGAGTTATAAAATTTATGTAAGGTTTATAAAAGAAAGATCATACCAGGAACTGAGTCTAACCCTAGTATTAATCTCCAATCCCTTTTGCGACTTCTCCTACTAAGATGTCCCCAGTTCGAGACTCTTAGCTCAACTTTGATCCTTTGTGCATCATACAATTGCTTTAGATGGAATGTCCCCTGTGCATGAAGTCCTTAAACACTTAGAAAATTTTTGAACACTAGTTCCAATTGTGTAGACAATTTTTTGTGTTACAGGGGTAAAACCCAAAATATACTGGAGATAAATCCTTCGTATCCCGGGGGAAATCCCAAATTTTCGTGCGCTACAGGCGGGAGTGTATAAACTCCAAGACTTAGAAAGGTGAAAACCTTTAAACCTTAGAGAGTATGAAAATACCCTTTCGTGAGAGAGGGTGTCAATCTTCATATACATTTGGGATTCAGGATATAGCCAACAGTAACGAAATTGTCAGCCACTTTTACATGGACTGGTCCCGCCATCTTGAACTATTCCCGAATAACTTGCGCTCCAGGCGGGGTGTTTAAACCCAATTTGGAAGAAAGGTGAATACCTTTAAACCTATGAAGGGATCAGGATCCCTTATACGTAAGAGAGGGGGTCAATCCTCTAATCTTCCGAAGTATCCTGAGTGTATATCCTGGTGCCATATCCCGAAGTATATTCTGCAAAACCACTATAAGCTAAGGCGGGCTAACACCCCTCCGATGCTTAAGTCAGTAATAGATTCAAAATAGTAAGTAATATCAAAATTTAATAAGAGAGACAAAATTCATACCACCCTGAGTTGGAATCTAAATTCCATACTCACTTGAAATAGAGTTTTAAATGTATAGCATTCCAAGATCTCGGTAGCATATCCCCCTCTATATTCTTGAGTCGGTATGCTCCTTTTCCTGATTCTGATTCAACCTCGTAGGGTCCTTCCCATTTCGGAGCCAACTTTCCATCAGCAAGATTAGTAGTATTCTGAAAAGCTTTTCTTAATACCCAATCTCCAACCTGAAATCTTCTAGTCCTTATATTCTTGTTATATGCTTTAGATATCCTCTGTTGATATGCTACCATCCTTAGCCTTGCAGCATCTCTTGTCTCATCAATAGTATCCAGTTCCTGGCATAGGACTTCAGGATTCTGCTCAGGATTCCTGAGGTTGGATCTTGCTGTTGGTATCACCATTTCCGTCGGGATCACCGCTTCTGCTCCAAACACTAAGGAAAATGGGGTTTGACCAGTTGCATTTTTTACCGTCGTTCTATCAGCCCACAAAACAAAGGGTAGTTCTTCTGCCCATCTTCCTTTCTTGGCCCCTAATCTCTTCTTCAAGTTGTTGACAATTATCTTGTGTCACACCCCCAAAATCCACCATGCGGGGTATCACCGCTTGGAGGCGTGACATGACCAGGATCGAGCCACCAATCATACTGAACAACGTACTTAAGTGAATAAAGACAACCACAATACGATTGGTGACCAAAAGCTAGTTAACCAAGTTTTTAATTTAAACAGCGGAAGCATAAACGTAAAGTTCAAAACATAAGTTTGCAGTTCATAAGTTTAAAGTCCAACACATAGGTTTAATAAGTTCATAATGTTTTAAACATTAAACACTGGACATAACCGTCCGCACACCACAACGACTCCTTCCTCGTGCAAGCTCCAAATGTTTAGCGACCTATAAGGCATGTAACAACGAGTCAACAACAAAGTTGAGTGAATTCACAGTTGGTTGTTTAGTTATAGCATTCGTTTCGTAAATCATCTGTTCGTTTTGAAAACCATGTATCGTATAAGTTTGCATCGCGGTCTTTCTGACATGTTTGCGAAGATTAGTGGGGGTTTCCCATGTGTTACTAGACCACGCGTATCGACTGCTACGAAAATATAAGAGGTGCCCTAAGTCAATGTCTATAAGCATTGACCCTTTGCCCATAGTCCATTAGTACACGCCCGTCCGACTGGCACGGTGTGAGGTTTGTTAAACCTAATAGCGCTATTAACTAATGACCCGCTCGCCATAGGCCTCGGCGATTAAGTCGATAAATGAGGGACTTAAAGTGATAGAGTTGATGGTCTTATGATCGTGTACGTAGGTTTTACGTACGTGCCCTTCAATCCGAGGACAGTAGTAAGTATGAGCGTACGTAGGTTTTACGTACGTGCCCTTCAATCCGAGGACAGTAAAAAGTAGTTTAATAGTAATGATAGTACAAGTAGTTATTTAATCCCATTCCCAACCCCTGGGAATCCCATGCCTTAAAAAGAGTGTGAACTCACCTTGGTTGCTCGGTTTGACTCTCAAATATAGCTAATAGTCGAGGTCGGTCAATCACGTCCTAGTATGATTACCACTTAGTTTATTAGTGATTTCAAATAGGACACAAAGTTCCTACACGTATCTATCACATAATATGCATCACTTCAACGGTTCATGCCCATATAACCTTCCCATCTATTCCCCACTCATAGACAAACATACAACATTGCACATAACACTATTAATGACATATAACATGTTCTATCATTCTCGGATAACCTACTCGACATTTAGACACGCAAATCCCTTCTTATGTCGTTTCAGCTTTATTAATCAAAACTGGACTGTTTTCGAGCATTTTAATAAAATAGTTAACCTTTTCCAAAAATTATCAAATTTTTACAGGATGTCATATATAATCCAAAATGTATTGTGTAAAAATTTTGGATCTCAGTTCATTACCAATTTTATATAAAAATTCTTTTACTCGACTGCAATCAGATTTGATACTTTCTGATTGCAGTTTTACGGAAAAATTCACTAAAAATCGATCGTAAGTCAAATCATCGAAATTCCAGTTGGAGGGTCACAAAAACAACCGTGAATATCTACGGTAAAAATTTCATGAGCTGACTCTGCTCAGGTTTTAAGTGTTGACTCTGATTACAACACACTTTTTCAGCAGAATTATTTCAGCTTGAGCTGCTGTCTAAAAATAATTCTTTAAAAATAGTAAACAGCCTCGAAAAATTACGATTCTAGTTCCATTAGTTCAGATATTCAAAATTACACAATTTAGACTCCAGAACTTAAAATTTTCGATTAAAAATGAACCTGTTACAGCCCGTTGAAGGGGCTGGAAAATCTCAATCAGCAAGCTGTTTTTATGTAGAAGTGACTAAAAACGCATAAACAAAGACTCTAACCATGGTGTATCGAAGGATAAATGTTCAAACCTCAATCATGCTTTTACCAAACTCAAACCAACCAGATTTCAACCTCAAACAAACTTTTTATCTATGGTTTCTATGCAGAATTTCAAGTTCATATATTTAGTGTTTTAACTTTTAGGTGACATGATCATTCAAACAAACATAACAAGAATCAAGGTGAAACAAGAGTGTGAAGGGGCATACCACTAGCACAAGGCTAGGATGGACTTCTTAGTGTAAGGATGATGGTGAGAAAAGTATGATGAAGTGACTAGAACAAGCTCTCTTGATGTGCCTTCAACCTTGCAACCTCCTTGGATCCTCTTGAAGCTTGAATGAACTTGTTGTGAAGAAGATGAAGGATGAGAGAGATATGGAGGTGGTGAATTTCGGTTATGGAGAGAGAGGGGGGTGTGTGAGCCGAAATTTAGAGAGAGGAGGGAGGAGGTGGAGTGCAAGCTTGGAGGTGATGATGATTTTTCTTGGGAATAGGCACAACTAGCTCTTTAGGGAAATCATACCAAAAGTTTGGCCAATAGAAACAAGATTACCTTTTTACATAATCTAAACTAAATATCCTCAAATGATTAGGGCAGATTTTCGGTTGGGGGGGGGGGGGGTAAAATGCAAAACTTTGGTTAATTAAAAGGTATAAGTTAGAGGGTTAAGGGTATTTCCAAGTATAGTGGGTGTGTGACATGTTTACATGGTGTATAGGGATTTTTGGTGACCATAAATAATTTAAAATGATAAAATAATATTTCTGAAAATATTTTAGTGTCCCGGAAAAAGTCTGGTCGTTCGGTTACGTATCGTTCCGTTAAAGCGTTTAATTTCACCGTATAGCGTCTTATACATATATTTTTGTAACGAAATTTATTCCTAACACACAGGAAAATATACCGGACTATTTAGTAACTTTTCTGTATACTACTAGTATGCTAACACGCACATGTAAGTATAACACAGTAATCAGAGAGCAGTTAAATGATTCAGCACAGTCATCAAGTACTTTTATTATCATTAATAAACTGTATGGTTACATGCAAATTTGAGGGTTGTCACATTCTCCCCCTGTTAAGAGAATTTCGTCCCGAAATTTAGTGCGTAGTTACTGAGGAAGCTAGTTAAGTTGCGGTGTTTACTCGTTTTCCTGGGGTGTCACATTATCCCCCCGTTGATTTGGAATTTCGTCCTGAAATTCTGCAGTAGCTTCAGCCTCAGTAGTGGTTGCACTGTTTCCGAACAACTAGGGATATCTGAGTTTCATTTGGTCTTCTCGTTCCCAGGTATACTCTGGGCCACGACGAGCATTCCAACGAACTCGGACCAGAGGTATCCTGGTATGCTTGAGGATCTTAACATCTCGATCCGTAATCTCTACAGGTTCCTCGACGAATCGCAGCTGGTCATCGATAGTGAGTTCCTTCAAAGGAACTATGAGGGTCTCATCTGACAGACACTTCTTCAGATTCGACACATGGAAAACATTGTGAACTCCGCTGAGTTCTTCAGGTAGATTCAACCTGTAGGCGACTTGGCCAATTTTCTCAATGACTTCGAAGGGTCCGACATAACGCGGATTGAGTTTGCCTCGTTTGCTAAAGCGGACTACACCTTTCCAAGGTGAGACTTTGAGTAGCACTCGATCCCCAACCTGGAGCTCGAGTGGTTTTCTTCCCTTATCAGCATAATTTTTCTGACGGTCACGAGCTGCCGCCATTCGCTGTCGTATCTGAGCAATTCTCTCGGTGGTGTCTACCACATGTTCTGGGCTAGTGATTTGGCTGTCACCAACTTCTGCCCAACAGAGAGGTGATCGGCATTTGCGTCCGTATAATGCCTCGAACGGAGCGGCTTGGATGCTGGTGTGGTAGCTGTTGTTGTATGAAAATTCCACCAGTGGGAGGTGCCTTTCCCAGCCATTACCAAAATCGATTACACATGCCCTAAGCATGTCTTCAAGGGTTTGGATGGTGCGTTCAGATTGCCCATCCGTTTGCGGGTGATAAGCGGTGCTCATATCTAAACGTGAGCCAAAGGACTTGTGCATTGCTTGCCACAGTTCAGAAGTAAAACGTGCGTCACGATCAGATATAATAGAGGTTGGCACTCCGTGCCTTGATACCACTTCCTTTAGATAAATGTCTGCAAGAGTAGAAAACTTATCCGTTTCTTTGATAGCCAGAAAATGTGCAGACTTGGTCAGTCGATCTACGATCACCCAAATGGTATCGTTTCCGCGTTGAGATCTGGGCAGGCCGGTCACGAAATCCATGGAAATTTGCTCCCATTTCCATTTCGGGATCTCCGGTTGTTGAAGTAGGCCTGATGGTTTCTGATATTCAGACTTGACTCTCGCACAAGTCAAGCACTTGCTGACGTAGGTTGCTATGTGGGCTTTCATGCCAGGCCACCAGTATGTGGTCTTTAAGTCGTGGTACATCTTATCCGAACCAGGATGTACTGAATAACGAGACTTATGTGCTTCATCCATCACAAGCTCGCGTAAGTTTCCATACAGTGGGACCCAGATGCGCCCTGTTACATAGTAAGCGCCGTCTTCCTTTTGTTCTAGCCGCTGCCTCGATCCTCGTAGGGACTCAGCCCTGATGTTCTCTGCTTTCAATGCTTCAACCTGAGCATCGCGAATCTGAGTGGGAAGGTTAGATTGAATGGTAAGCTGTAGAGCACGTACACGCCTAGGTATGGTATCCTTTCGACTTAGGGCGTCGACCACAACATTGGCTTTGCCCGGATGATACTTGATTGAGCATTCATAATCATTCAAGAGCTCAACCCATCGGCGTTGACGCATGTTTAACTCCTTTTGTTTGAAGATATGCTCGAGACTCCTGTGATCGGTGTAAATGGTGCACTTGGTGCCGTACAGGTAATGTCTCCATATCTTAAGAGCGAAAACAACTGCTCCCAGCTCCAGATCGTGAGTAGTGTAGTTTCTTTCATGAACTTTAAGTTGGCGCGATGCGTAGGCAATGCCCTTGTCACGTTGCATCAATACGCAACCAAGTCCTTGGATGGAAGCGTCACAATAAACCACGAAATCATCGGTGCCTTCGGGCAATGAGAGGATAGGCCCGCTACAAAGTCTATCCTTTAGATGTTGAAATGCGGACTCTTGTGCATCACCCCAACGATAGATGACGCCCTTCTGAGTCAGTGAAGTGAGAGGTTGCGCAATCTTGGAGAAGTCTTTGATAAACCTTCTGTAATATCCTGCCAAACCCAAGAATTGGCGGATTTCTTTTGGTGTGCGGGGTGCAGGCCAGTTCTTGATTGAGTCAACCTTCGATGGATCAACATGAATCCCATCCTTGTTTACCACATGGCCTAGAAAGTGGACTTCGCGAAGCCAGAAGTCACATTTTGAAAACTTGGCATACAATTGCTCTTTTCGAAGAAGTTCCAACATAAGTCGTAGATGCTGCTCGTGTTCCTCCTGACTCTTAGAATAGATCAGGATATCGTCGATGAACACAATAACGAACTTATCCAGGTAAGGCTTGCACACTCGGTTCATGAGATCCATGAAGACTGCTGGTGCATTCGTCAGCCCGAATGGCATAACCAGAAACTCGTAATGGCCGTAACGAGTTTTGAATGCTATTTTGGAGACGTCCTCATCTCGGACCCTCAGCTGATGGTATCCCGATCTCAAGTCAATCTTGGAGTAATAGCTCGACCCTTGCAACTGGTCGAACAAGTCGTCAATACGTGGAAGAGGATAACGATTCTTCACAGTCACCTTGTTGAGTTCGCGGTAGTCAATACACATCCTGAAGGTACCATCTTTCTTCTTTACGAACAAGACTGGAGCTCCCCAGGGCGAAGAGCTAGGACGAATAAACCTTTTTCCAAGAGTTCTTGTAGTTGTGTGGACAGTTCTTCGAGTTCTGATGGAGCTAGATGATATGGTGCTCGAGCTACTGGTGCTGCTCCAGGAGCTAGCTCGATTTGAAATTCAACTTGGCGGTGAGGCGGAAGACCAGGTAATTCCTCGGGAAATACCTTAGGAAAATCACGCACAATAGGAATGTCTTCAATTCTCTTCTCTTCCGTGGATGTGTCAGTGACGAGCGCTAGAATGGCAGTGTGGCCCTTTCGTAGACATTTCTGGGCCTTAAGGAAAGAGATGATGCCTTCGACAGCACCACTCTTGTCGCCACGAATCACAAGAGGGTCTTCACCAGATCGAGGAATGCGGATAATTTTCTCCTTGCAAACAATCTCCGCTTGATGATGGGATAGCCAATCCATCCTAATAACGACATCGAAACTACCCAGTGTAATAGGAATAAGATCGATAGAGAAAGTCTGACCAGCTAAGACGAGGTTACAACCTTTAACTACGTGTGTGGCTTCAAGACTTTTACCATTTGCTAGCTCTATCGTGTGTTTGGTGTTCAGAAGTGTTGGAGTACGCTTAAGCATTTGGCTAACTTTTAAGGACACATAACTAGTATCGACACCCGAATCGAATAAAACAGTAACAAAGAAGTCATCCAGAAGAAACTTACCCATCACAACGTTGGGATCGTTCCTTGCATCACCCTGACCAATCACGAAAGCACGACCTCTTGCTCCATCACCATTGTTGTTACCCCCGTTGTTACCTCCATTGTTGTTTCTGTTTCCCTGGTTGTTGTTGTTGTTCTGATTCTGGTTAAGCTGGGGACAGTTCTTCTTAAAGTGGCCTTCAGCGCCACACTGAAAGCATCCCCTGTTGCCCTGTTGCTGTTGCTGATGGTTTTATGGGGCTTGTTGTTGTTGGCGATTCTGATTCGCAGGACGCGGGCTCCTGCAATCCCTAGCTTCATGACCCAACTTGTGACATCTCTGACAACGACCTTTGTTGCACTGACCACTATGGTGTCTGTTACATTTGTTGCACTTTGGGTGGTTTCCTCGATACCCACCCTGTCCTTGATTACCGGAGGATTGCTGACCCGGACTCTGGTAGTCGTCAGTCCTTCGCTGCTGAGACTGACCCGAAGCAGAACCCTTACTAGAGTTTCCATCCCATTTTCGCTTATTGTCGGTAAGTACATCAGAAGTAGCTGTAGCACTGATACGTTTGGGTAGCCTGTTTTGCTCCACCGCCTGGTCGGTGAGACGATGAGCCAACTTGATAATTTGCTGAATGGTACCCAGGTTGGCTGAAGTTACGTGACTTTGAATTGCTGGTGCAAGGCCCTTGAGGTACAACTCAATTCGTTTAATGGGAGGCTCCACCATAGTTGGACACAGGATGGCCAGCTCGTTTGACCTCTTAGTATACGCCTCAATCTCAGACCCCGTCATCTTCAGATTGTAAAATTCCACTTCTAGCTTGTGGATATCATCCCGACTACAGTACTCCTCCTTGATCAGCTCTTTAAAACCATTCCAAGGGGTGGCATTAGCAACTGCCAGTCCTAGTAGTTGAACCTGCGCCTTCCACCAGGTTAACACAACTCCTTCAAGTGTTCCGGTAGCATATTTCACCCTACGGTCTTCGGGGCATTCGCACATCTCGAAAACTGACTCAAGCTTTTCAAACCAGTGAAGAAGGCCCACTGCTCCTTCGGTGCCACTGAAAGTAGTAGGTCGGCAGTCCATAAACGTTTTGAACGTGCACACAGGAGTTTGAGCATGTTGACCTGTTGCGCGAGAATAAAAGACAAGATTAAGCACGAGGGTTGGTTTGCGAAGGTAGGATCTAAACATCCTAAGGTGGGTTGATATGGCAGGTTATACCTCCTGCAGGGACAGCTGCGAGTGCCTCAGCAACTCGTTCGTTGATCAAAGCCGTCAGCTGGGCTTGAGTTAGGTTCAAACGTCCACCCATGATCTTCACAACGAAATAACGTAGGTGAGAAAAGTGTGGCGAAAGTGCGTAAGTGTGGGACGATAGTGGAGAGTAAGCACGCAAGGTTCAAATAGCAATTACCACATTATCTAATGCACAAAGAGAACTATCTAACCGACAATATAACATAAATCATACCACTTGTGGTGTCGAGTCTTGCACGTGGAGCGAAGCGTCGTTGTGGATCGTTGAGCACTGTACAGGTTATAGTCTGGTTTTATCAAAAGCTTTTCCCTTTTTAAAACCAAGTTCACTATAACCAATGGCTCTGATACCAATCTGTCACACCCCCAAAATCCACCATGCGGGGTATCACCGCTTGGAGGCGTGACATGACCAGGATCGAGCCACCAATCATACTGAACAACGTACTTAAGTGAATAAAGACAACCACAATACGATTGGTGACCAAAAGCTAGTTAACCAAGTTTTTAATTTAGACAGCGGAAGCATAAACGTAAAGTTCAAAACATAAGTTTGCAGTTCATAAGTTTAAAGTCCAACACATAGGTTTAATAAGTTCATAATGTTTTAAACATTAAACACTGGACATAACCGTCCGCACACCACAACGACTCCTTCCTCGTGCAAGCTCCAAATGTTTAGCGACCTATAAGGCATGTAACAACGAGTCAACAACAAAGTTGAGTGAATTCACAGTTGGTTGTTTAGTTATAGCATTCGTTTCGTAAATCATCTGTTCGTTTTGAAAACCATGTATCGTATAAGTTTGCATCGCGGTCTTTCTGACATGTTTGCGAAGATTAGTGGGGGTTTCCCATGTGTTACTAGACCACGCGTATCGACTGCTACGAAAATATAAGAGGTGCCCTAAGTCAATGTCTATCAGCATTGACCCTTTGCCCATAGTCCATTAGTACACGCCCGTCCGACTGGCATGGTGTGAGGTTTGTTAAACCTAATAGCGCTATTAACTAATGACCCGCTCGCCATAGGCCTCAGCGATTAAGTCGATAAATGAGGGACTTAAAGTGATAGAGTTGATGGTCTTATGATCGTGTACGTAGGTTTTACGTACATGCCCTTCAATCCGAGGACAGTAGTAAGTATGAGTGTACGTAGGTTTTACGTACGTGCCCTTCAATCCGAGGACAGTAAAAAGTAGTTTAATAGTAATGATAGTACAAGTAGTTATTTAATCCCATTCCCAACCCCTGGGAATCCCATGCCTTAGAAAGAGTGTGAACTCACCTTGGTTGCTCGGTTTGACTCTCAAATATAGCTAATAGTCGAGGTCGGTCAATCACGTCCTAGTATGATTACCACTTAGTTTATTAGTGATTTCAAATAGGACACAAAGTTCCTACACGTATCTATCACATAATATGCATCACTTCAACGGTTCATGCCCATATAACCTTCCCATCTATTCCCCACTCATAGACAAACATACAACATTGCACATAACACTATTAATGACATATAACATGTTCTATCATTCTCGGATAACCTACTCGACATTTAGACACGCAAATCCCTCCTTATGTCATTTCAGCTTTATTAATCAAAACTGGACTGTTTTTGAGCATTTTAATAAAATAGTTAACCTTTTCCAAAAATTCTCAAATTTTTACAGGATGTCATATATAATCCAAAATTTATTGTGTAAAAATTTCGGATCTCAGTTCATTACCAATTTTATATAAAAATTCTTTTACTCGACTGCAATCAGATTTGATACTTTCTGATTGCAGTTTTACGGAAAAATTCACTAAAAATCGATCGTAAGTCGGATCGTCGAAATTCCAGTTGGAGGGTCACAAAAACAACCGTGACTATCTACGGTAAAAATTCCATGAGCTGACTCTGCTCAGGTTTTATGTTTTGACTCTGATTACAACACACTTTTTCAGCAGAATTATTTCAGCTTGAGCTGCTGTCTAAAAATAATTCTTTAAAAATAGTAAACGGCCTCGAAAAATTACGATTCCAGTTCCATTAGTTCAGATATTCAAAATTACACAATTTAGACTCCAGAACTTAAATTTTTCGATTAAAAATGAACCCGTTACAGCCCGTTGAAGGGGCTGGAAAATCTCAATCAGCAAGCTGTTTTTATGTAGAAGTGACTAAAAACGCATAAACAAAGACTCTAACCATGGTGTATCGAAGGATAAATGTTCAAACCTCAATCATGCTTTTACCAAACTCAAACCAACCAGATTTCAACTTCAAACAAACTTTTTATCTATGGTTTCTATGCAGAATTTCAAGTTCATATATTTAGTGTTTTAACTTTTAGGTGACATGATCATTCAAACAAACATAACAAGAATCAAGGTGAAAGAAGAGTGTGAAGGGGCATACCACTAGCACAAGGCTAGGATGGATTTCTTAGTGTAAGGATGATGGTGAGAAAAGTATGATGAAGTGACTAGAACAAGCTCTCTTGATGTGCCTTCAACCTTGCAACCTCCTTGGATCCTCTTGAAGCTTGAATGAACTTGTTGTGAAGAAGATGAAGGATGAGAGAGATATGGAGGTGGTGAATTTCGGTTATGGAGAGAGAGGGGGGTGTGTGAGCCGAAATTTAGAGAGAGGAGGGAGGAGGTGGAGTGCAAGCTTGGAGGTGATGATGATTTTTCTTGGGAATAGGCACAACTAGCTCTTTAGGGAAATCATACCAAAAGTTTGGCCAATAGAAACAAGATTACCTTTTTACATAATCTAAACTAAATATCCTCAAATGATTAGGGCAGATTTTCGGTTAGGGGGGGGGGGGTAAAATGCAAAATTTTGGTTAATTAAAAGGTATAAGTTAGAGGGTTAAGGGTATTTCCAAGTATAGTGGGTGTGTGACATGTTTACATGGTGTATAGGGATTTTTGGTGACCATAAATAATTTAAAATGATAAAATAATATTTCTGAAAATATTTTAGTGTCCCGGAAAAAGTCTGGTCGTTCGGTTACGTATCGTTCCGTTAAAGCGTTTAATTTCACCGTATAGCGTCTTATACATATATTTTTGTAACGAAATTTATTCATAACACACAGGAAAATATACCGGACTATTTAGTAACTTTTCTGTATACTACTAGTATGCTAACACACACATGTAAGTATAACACAGTAATCAGAGAGCAGTTAAATGATTCAGCACAGTCATCAAGTACTTTTATTATCATTAATAAACTGTATGGTTACATGCAAATTTGAGGGTTGTCACATCTTGGTTGAGGATTCAGCTTGTCCATTTGTTTGAGGATGTACCAGAGTAGACGTAATCATTTTGATTCCCCAACTCTTGTAGAAGTCAGTAGTCCTTTTACTTATAAATTGAGATCCGTTGTCACAAATTATCTCAGCTGGTACTCCAAACCTAGTCAGGATATTCCTTTTTATGAAGGGTACCCCTTCCTGATCTCTAACTTGAACAAATGCTTCTGCTTCAACCCACTTGGAGAAATAATCCGTCATTGCCAACATGAAAACCTTTCCTCCTGGAGCCTTTGGAAGCTTTCCCACTATATCCATACCCCACTTCATGAACGGCCAAGGGGAAACAATAGGATACAGCGGTTCAGCAGGCTGATGTAATATGTTACTATGTCTTTGACATGCGTCACATCTTCGAGCATATTCTGTGGCATCTTTCCTCATCGTCGGCCAATAATATCCTGTCCTTAATACTTTTGAGAATAAGGACCTGCCCCTAGTATGGTTACCACAATCCCCTTCATGTATATCCTGAAGTACTTCTTTGGTTTCGGGATCCTCCAAGCACCTCAGATATGGTCCTGCAAGAGATTTCTTATACAAAACATCATTAATAATAGTGAATCGTGATACCTTCATTCTAAAGGCTTAGGATTCTCATTCTTTGGGATGTGTCCTTCCTTGAGATATCTCGTGATTGGAGCCGTCCAGGACTTAGGATCCTCCTCAGGATACTCATCATCAGGATCCTGAATACTTATTACTTCCTTATCCTGAGGATTCGTCGCAGGATATAGGATATGTAATATTGGTATTCGGGTTCCTTCCGGTATCCTGACCGATGATCCCAGATTTGCCAAGGCATCAGCTTCAGCATTATCCTCTCTTGGTACTTGTTCAATGTAAAAATATCGAAATATCCTGCTAATTTTTTGAGAATTTTGAGATACTCGATTAACTTCTCTCCCTTAACTGCATAGGTTCCATTAAAGTGATTAGTGATTAACAAAGAATCAACATATACTTGCAAATTCTTGATACTCATATTCCTAGCCAACTCTAATCCTGCAATTAAAGCCTCATATTCTGCCTCATTATTAGTAGCAGGAAATTCACACCTAATAGCCTGGGGTAATATGTCCCTCTGTGGCGATTTTAGTAGTATACCTAAACCTACACCTCTTACGTTAGATGCACCATCAGTATACAATGTCCAGCATTCTAAATTTTCTCCTAGCTGCTGTACTTCTAAATCTACTTCATTTTGAATGTCACTATTGAAATCAACCACAAATTCAGCTAAAGACTGAGACTTTATGGCATTTCTAGGCTCATATACTAAGTCATAAGCACTTAGTTTTACTGACCACTTAGCCATCCTACCCGACATTTCGGGTTTCCTAAGCACGTTTTTAACAGGATAATTGATTTTAACATGAATCCTATGTGTCTCAAAATAATGTCTAAGTTTAGTTGATGCCATAACTAGGGCTAATATCAATTTCTCTAGATGAGAATATCTAGTTTTAACATATAGTATGTGACACCTGGGTCACTGCGACCATCAAACAAATACCAAACCAATGAAATATTGTATTTCATACTTGGGATTTGTACAAATATGTGTATCATTTGCACATATCAATTCTTGTTCGATTTCGGGCTCTAAATCGCTTTCTGGAAGGTTATACGCGCACTGATGTGTAAATATAACCAGTTTAAATCAACGAACACTCCTGAATAGTGAAATAGGCTTCACATACCTTAAATAATCTTTACATAACTTATAAATAAGTTTAGAAGGCTTTGGTATGACAAAATCAAGTTTAATCGCTTACAGGGACTAAATTCGACAAATTGCGAAAGTATGCCGATTTGAACTGTAACAGACATTCTAGAACATGACCATGAGTTAAACATACCATAAATATCCTTTACATAGCTTAGAAATAGGCTTTGAGGGGTTCGGTGTGCTAAAATAAACTTTTGGGTTATTCAGGGACTAAAAGCGTCAAAAAGTGCACAAGTTTGCATTTTCGCGCATATCTTACGTTCTGAATACACCCGGACCTCCAAAAATTTATTTAAGCATTATAATATTATGCGTTAGTGTTTGGCTTGTCAAAAATCCATTCGTCACGCAATTTGGATCGTTTTTCACGCTTATGCGCATTCCGTCGTAATTAAGCGAACATCGCGATTGTACGGCCAAACGAACCGACCCCCGAGATATTTTTGAGCACATTTTAAGTTCCCTATACTTTAACTTCATTTTAGATCTTTGAAATGGGGGTAAAGGGCCTTAAACATGTCGGAAATAGCTCAAAACACAAACAGGGACTAAATCTGCCAATTCTGCAAAGTAGCTGGCTTACGGACCGTAAGCCATCACCCTTACGGTCCGTAAGGTATCCCCAGATCAGCAGAACCTTCTAAAACAGCTGTTAACAGCTATTAACCACTCCCAAATCCTTTGCCACATGTTAATCCCTGATGGTGGGGGGCCATTTGAGTTACCTTGGGGTTTCAACAAGTGTAGGGACAAGATAAAAGCACGGTATTCGAGGAACGATCCTAACGGTGGTCCAAATCCTATAAATACCCCTTTGATTCACTTGCAAAAACCCACTTGAAATCTGATTTTTCTCTAAGTTGGGGTGTTCTATCACTTCATACCTGAGAAATATTTCGAAATCAAAGCTTTCGGAGACCCTTTGTAAGTGTTCCTTCGTTCTTTTATCGCTTTTCGAGTCTGAAAGTCAAACTATGTTTGACTTCCTGCGTTGACCAGTTTATGGTCAACACGAAGTTAAGTTGAACTTCATAACGCGATCGTAATCACGATGGTTATAGTCTCTTGTGACTATACCTACCGATTACCACGTTATCTAGGCTCAGTGACGAGTCGTAGTTTCGGCCAAAATGCGCATTCTTGCGTATTTTGTAACCAAACTACTCTTAGGTATCAAAACCCTTTGTTTTGATACCAAACCTGTTTTTTAAACTTAGTTAAGCATGTTTCAACATGCTTAGCTCGTCACTTTTAGTTTTGTGCTTATATAGGGTCGTAAGGTAAGCGATCTAAACAATCGCTTATACTTTCGAACCCGACCCGTTTGGTCGATCATTAGGATCCGACCAAACACATTAGGTGACCATAGTATATAGGGAATAACCTTCCGAGGTTATACCTTATGGTCGCTTCGTTAAGTAGTTGTATGATAAGTAGTTTATATGCCTTAGGTAAATTACCAAAATGCTCTTTTTACGCCAAAATTCATTTTAAGCATATGTAACATAACTTTTAACATCTAAACTGTTAAGGCATATTTCACTTCTCATAGGGCTAGTTAGGCGTTCTGAACGCGTTTTACGCGAACGACGCGTTAAAGTAGTATAAGCTACCTAAACGGGTCGTAATGGGTCGTAAGCACTTAGGTTAGGTTTCATTTAGTATGTAGGCTTTGTTAAACCATACTACATGAGTTCTCATACTCATTTGGTTTACAAGCCCTCATTCTATCCGATCTTCCTATTTAGGTCCGGTTTATTAATGTAGTTACCTATATTAGGTACCGTTTGATTCCGTGATCTTCTAGCATTGCTTGGTGGTTATCCTAGGACTATTGAGCAATCTCAAGTGAGTACATAGACCCCTCTTTTACTGTTTTCCAAACATTTTGGGGTGAAACACATGTGCCTACCTGTTACTTTCGTGCTTTTCATGTTTTCATATCATATGCTTGTTATGTTCAATAGTACACTTATAGTACATGATTTCATTGTGTTTTTGCTATGTATGTCCTTTGTTGCATACTTAGTACATCGTTTTACATTACATGTTATGCTATGTATGTCCATTGTGTGCATACTTAGTACATCGTTTTACATTACATTTTATGCTATGTATGTCCATTGTGTGCATACTTAGTACATCGTTTTACATTACATTTTATGCTATGTATGTCCATTGTGTGCATACTTAGTACATTGTTTTACATTACATTTTATGCTATGTATGTCCATTGTGTGTATACTTAGTACATTTGTTATTCATTACATGCTTACATTTTGGTATGACATTTGGTTTGTTCAAATGGGATAATATACATTCATTAACATTGATCACGCCGTTCGTTAGTAGGTAGTGGTACCATAGGACTTGACAACTCCCATTCCTGAACCCTAGGTTTGTTTGGGTTGAAGGAATGACCGAATTCGATAAACATAACACAGATAGACCTTTAAATTCGTTTAGGGGTCTATCACCACAGTCACAAGGCTTGGATGTATGCATTTTCACAATACCGCATAGATGTTTGTATCAGTATAGCATGCATTTGTTCCACAAAACATAACTTTGATTTAAACCATGTTTTACTTCAATACCTTGTTTGTGTGCATTTTACATATGGTTTAGTTGATATATTTCACTTACCATACATGATATTTTGGATACACAAAATTCATGATTTACATTAGACATAAACATTTTGACATTGATATACACAATTCATGATTTACATTAGACATAAACATTTTGACATTGATATACACAATTCATGATTTACATTAGACATAAACATTTTGACATTGATATACACAATTCATGATTTACATTAGACATAAACATTTTGACATCGATATACACAATTCACAATTTACATTAGACATAAACATTTTGACATTGATATACACAATTCATGATTTACATTAGACATAGACATTAGACATGGTTTTCACACAAACATTTTGACATTTGATTATACATAAACATTTTACTTTGGTGGTTTGGTTTGAGTAAGTGATTTAAGTAACGAGGCGTGTGTAATATGATACAAGCTTGGTGGATACGCCGCTTGTACTTCTTATATATAAGTGCTTGTATGGTATTACATATTGTAGCGTTATTTGAATCATTTCAATTTAGACATATAACATTTTATACAAATAACATACTTTTCACAATACATTGTTTTACAAACAACTTATCTGATATAAACTCATTTTACTTGGTTATTTACTTAACCATCTACTATTCTTTTATACGTATATATCATTTGGTTTATTTATCACTTTTCAAATGATTTACAAGACAAAGCAAATTAAAAGGTTCATGACTAAACATTTTCTTAAACATAAGTCATGAATTCTATTTTCACAAAACCCATGTATCTCACAGGCATTTTTATGCTGACGTACCTATTTTCACATGTGTTTCAGGATATGATGCATAAGATTTATCAAGATACACTTAGGTGGACTTGGGCCTTAGTGACAATAAAAGATGCAAGACTAGTTATTTATGTTATATTTCTTTGATTGTCAAGACATTGTAACTCTTTTAATTAATAAAACAATATTTCAATTTCCATGTGTTATGAAACAATGATTCTGTTACAACACTCCCTGACGTTTCCGCCATGTTTTGTTGTTTTACGTGGTCGGGGTGTGACAGAAAAGTTGGTATCAGAGCCCATGGTTATAGGGACTTAGGTTATTAGTAATGCTTTGACCTAGTCTATAACCTTCCTAAGACCCTAACGCGAGTTACTTGCGTTTAGACATAAAACAATACCGTCACCTATTCTTAGGTGATAACCACAACAAGAACATAAATTTCAAAACCACTTTGAAAACTAATCATCTGTTCTAGGATGATTGATTACTAGGTTTTGAACCCTCTGTTATAAGGTTTTGAACCCTTTTGAATTTTCAAAACCTCGTCAAAGTTTGGGTCTTATAGTGTGAACACATGCAATCTGGAAGAGTGGATGCCTGTACTATGAGTTTTCTGTCTAAGGCTAGAGTGTTCGTACAAATCCACATAATCGGACCAGTCACTCTTACCTGGGAACCACTTATAGGCTAAAGCATGTCTTCGCGATACATTAATATGACCCGCTTACTTTGATTAGTCACCGTCTCATTTGTTTGCCTTAGGTAACAAACAAATGATCGCAATTTCTATGCGTTGTCATTTTATTTTAATTGCCGATAACATTTCATTTGTTTCCTCCTATATCTTTCTTTTCCTCCAAGAATGTCTCTTCCTCTCAGCAACGGTCAAATGTCTGAGCAAACAGCCAAATTTGCTCAGCAAATAGGCGAAGTGATTCTGAAGACGGTGGATTTAGGCATTGCCATGTCTCGTCTCAACAATGAAGCCACTCAAGAGTCACCAAAGGAAGCAGAAGTCAAGCCTGCACCAAAATCAAGGAAGCGTAAGGCTTCAAAGAAACCCGCAGCAGTTACACCTAATCAAGCGGGACCTAGCCAAATGGCAGCGCCACCAAGTAGGAAGCCGTACTTTGGAACTGCCCCATGGTGCAAACGATGCAACCGTCATCATTCAAACCTCATACCCTGCTTCAAATGTACCTACTGTGGACGGCGGGGACATTTGGTTAACATATGCCGCTTTTTTATCCAAAACAAAGCTGTTATAAACCTTGCTGCTGCTCAACTTCCTGATAGGAAACCTTATGCTGGTACTGCACTGATGTGCAACAAGTGTAATGCACCACACCGAGCTTTCCTGCAGTGTCGTCTGTGTGCATCATGTGGACGACTCGGTCACCTGGCAAATGCTTGTCAATTCAACCAAATCCAAGGTGGTCCAAACCAACCCCAAGTTAACCCTGCTCCAGCTCGTTTACCATCTGGTACTTGGTACAACTACAGCGAGACGAGCTATTTCAGGAACAAGTGAACAAAGATTGTCAATGCAAATCTGACCCACGGATGAGCATTTGGCTGAGTATAAGATGTTACTGTTTTAATCTTATGCTTTTATTTCTTTGTTTTTCTTGTAACGTGAAACAATCAATTTTGTTTATAAATAAATCATTGATCACAAATTCTGATATACAAGTGTAGTTACATGTGTGTAAGGCATTTCCCTATAATACCTACATTAAGGAACTATGTTCCTTACAAACTACTCTTGTGAATATTTCCCATTCTTGTGTTTATTCATGATTCCCATAGAAAATTCTAAGTACTCGTTTCATTCTAAGATACTAAGTACAGAAAATAAAGTGACATTATGAGTAATCATGCTTCTGCACATCTGTGCCTTTGAATCCTTGGTTAGATAACTAAGGGTATTTTCAAATCTCATACCCATTACGTTTTGATTTTTCAACATACATAGTATGAGTGTTTCAAAAACAACCTTCATGATTTCAAAAACATTTTATATAGTTAGAAAACGTTCTTAATATAGTGTATTTACTTAACAAATCAAATGCATGATTTCAAAAGCATTGTCTATGTTTTCAAAAACAACCTTCATAATTTCAAAATTCATCTCGCATGATTTTAAAACAATTTTTTTTATAAATATATACCTACCTAATACACCTACTTTATGATTTCAAAGGTATTATATATAAGGTTTCAAAAACATTGAACACATTTTTTAGAACTCCATGCATAATTTTCAAAAATATTTTTCGCATACATTGACTTAACCTCCAAATTCTGCTTCAAATGTCGCCTTGACATATCTAGCATCTCAACTTCATAAGCATTTTTACTTCATGTTTTGACTTAAGCACATCCAGTGCAAGGTTTCAAAACATCTTCAACTTCTAAAATCAATATGATATCTTTTAATCTTCACAATTAGACCCTTGTGGATGATTATCTTTCAAATCAGAGTCCTTAATTGGATTCATTGTGTACCTTAATTCGAACATTTCGGTTCCTTATAATCGAAATCGAATTTTCTCTTTAAAAGATCTTTCTACCTTTATAGTTAGATTCTTAGAAATATTTAAAGCACCAATCAAAAATCCACTAATTGGATACCTGGTGTGCTTTGAATACATGTGCACAGTTAGCAGAACTAATTAACAAAATGATAACGAATCAAGTTAAACAATTTTGTGGTTATGTGACTATGTGTTTATGCATTTTGTGTTTTCTTGTATGCATTTTTGTGTTTTTGTATACTCTGGATATTCGTTATCCAAATCCTCGTAGAACCTTTCGTATCTTCATATGAGGGATTCGTAGAAGGATATTCAAAAAGGTACTACCCTAAATCCTTATTGGGCTTCTACATGTTAGTTAAGACCCTTGGATTATATAGTACCACCCCATGATTCATAAGAGACCCTTTTAGTGGTCTAGTCAAAAAGATTGATTCAAAAATCTGGTTAAGAATGACATGTGATGATATAAGCTGAAAAGACTCCTTGGTTGTCTATTAAAATCATTTATTGATTTAATAAAAGGGACCCTATGGTGGTCTAGTCACAATCATCACAGGCTCGTTCATTGTTTTCTTCCCCTACACATTTTAAGATGCACTACGTGACTATGCAAGGAATTACGTAATTATGGATGCATACATAATTGCGAAGTTCAGTGCACGGAAACCTTAGTAAGACTTATTATGTGTAAGAACCGATAGTGACAATCATAACGAAATGTGAACAATGTAATAGAGGTACGGTGGACGCACCAATGACGCTTTATATACTTGTATATAAGTGTCCCTCTCACATTGCAAGCATGATGTTATTGTAAAGTTACTAGAAGTTCAGGACTATAACAAGTGTTGTTTGATCTTTTCAACTTCATGTTTCAAGCTCTCACAAGTTTCCTCTGAATAAATTTCGGGACGAAATTTCCTAAAGTAGGGGAGACTGTGACACCTGGGTCACTGCGACCATCAAACAAATACCAAACCAATGAAATATTGTATTTCATACTTGGGATTTGTACAAATATGTGTATCATTTGCACATATCAATTCTTGTTCGATTTCGGGCTCTAAATCGCTTTCTGGAAGGTTATACGCGCACTGATGCGTAAATATAACCAATTTAATTCAAAGAACACTCCGGAATAGTGAAATAGGCTTCACATACCTTAAATAATCTTTACATAACTTAGAAATAAGTTTGAACGGCTTTGGTATGACAAAATCAAGTTTAATCGCATACAGGGACTAAATTAGACAAACTGCGAAAGTATGTCGATTTGAACTGTAACAGACATTCCGGAACATGACCATGAGTTAAACATACCATAAATATCCTTTACATAGCTTAGAAATAGGCCTTGAGGGGTTCGGTGTGCTAAAATAAACTTTTGGGTCATTCAGGGACTAAAAGAGTCAAAAAGTGCACAAGTTTGCATTTTCGCGCATATCTTACGTTCTAAATACATCCGGACCTCCAAAAATTTATGTAAGCATTATAATATTATGCTTTAGTGTTTGGCTTGTCAAAAATCCATTCGTCACGCAATTTGGATCGTTTTTCGCGCTTATGCGCATTCCGTCGTAATTAAGCGAACATCGCGATCGTACGGCCAAACGAACCGACACCCGAGATATTTTTGAGCACATTTTAAGTTCCCTATACTTTAACTTCATTTTAGAGCTTTGAAATGGGGTTAACGGGCCTTAAACATGTCGGAAATAGCTCAAAACACAAACAGGGACTAAATCTGCCAATTCTGCAAAGTAGCTGGCTTACGGACCGTAAGCCATCACCCTTACGGTCTGTAAGGTATCCCCAGATCAGCATAACCTTCTAAAATAGCTGTTAACAGCTGTTAACCACTCCCAAATCCTTTGCCACATGTTAATCCCTGATGGTGAGGGGCCATTTGAGTTACCTTAGGGTTTCAACAAGTGTAGGGACAAGATCAAAGCACAGTATTCGAGGAACGATCCTAACGGTGGTCCAAATCCTATAAATACCCCTTTGATTCATTTGCAAAAACCCACTTGAAATCTGATTTTTCTCTAAGTTGTGGTGTTCTATCACTTCATACCTGAGAAATATTTGGAAATCAAAGCTTTCGGGGACCCTTTGTAAGTGTTCCTTCGTTCTTTTATCGCTTTTCGAGTCCGAAAGTCAAACTATGTTTGACTTTCTACGTTGATCAGTTTATGGTCAACATGAAGTTTGGTTGAACTTCATAACGTGATCGTAATCACGATGGTTATAGTCTCTTGTGACTATACCTACTGATTACCACGTTATCTAGGCTCAGTGACGAGTCGTAGTTTCGGCCAAAATGCGCATTCTTGCGTATTTTGTAACCAAACTACTCTTCCGTTGGTTTTGATACCAAACCTATTTTCTAAACTTAGTTAAGCATGTTTCAACATGCTTAGCTCGTCACTTTTAGTTTTGTGCTTATATAGGGTCGTAAGGTAAGCGATCTAAACAATCGCTTATACTTTCGAACCCGACCCGTTTGGTCGATCATTAGGATCCGACCAAACACATTAGGTGACCATAGTATATAGGGAATAACCTTCCGAGGTTATACCTTATGGTCGCTTCGTTAAGTATTTGTATGATAAGTAGTTTATATGCCTTAGGTAAATTACCAAAATGCTCTTTTTACGCCAAAATTCATTTTAAGCACATGTAACATAACTTTTAACATCTAAACTGTTTTGGCAATAATATTAGACATGTTAAGGCATATTTCACTTATCATAGGGCTAGTTAGGGGTTCCGAACGCGTTTTACACGAACGACGCGCTAAAGTAGCATAAGCTACCTAAACGGGTCGTAATGGGTCGTAAGCACTTAGGTTAGGTTTCATTTAGTATGTAGGCTTTGTTAAACCATACTACATGAGTTCTCATACTCATTTGGTTTACGAGCCCTCATTCTATCCGATCTTCCTATTTAGGTCTGGTTTATTAATGTAGTTACCTATATTAGGTACCGTTTGATTCCATGATCTTCTAGCATTGCTTGGTGGTTATCCTAGGACTATTGAGCAATCTCAAGTGAGTACATAGACCCCTCTTTTACTGTTTTCCAAACATTTTGGGGTGAAACACATGTGCCTACCTGTTACTTTCGTGCTTTTCATGTTTTCATATCATATGCTTGTTATGTTCAATAGTACACTTATAGTACATGATTTCATTGTGTTTTTGCTATGTATGTCCTTTGTTGCATACTTAGTACATCGTTTTACATTACATTTTATGCTATGTATGTCCATTGTGTGCATACTTAGTACATCGTTTTACATTACATTTTATGCAATGTATGTCCATTGTGTGCATACTTAGTACATTGTTTTACATTCCATTTTATGCTATGTATGTCCATTGTGTGCATACTTAGTACATTTGTTATTCATCACATGCTTACATTTTGGTATGACATTTGGTTTGTTTAAATGGGACAATATACATTCATTAACATTGATCACGTCGTTCGTTAGTAGGTAGTGGTACCATAGGACTTGACAACTCCCATTCCTGAACCCCAGGTTTGTTTGGGTGGAAGGAATGACCGAATTCGATAAACATAACACAGATAGACCTTTAAATTCGTTTAGGGGTCTATCACCACAGTCACAAGGCTTGGATTTATGCATTTTCAGAATACCGCATAGATGTTTGTATCAGTATAGCATGCATTTGTTCCACAAAACATAACATTGATTTAAACCATGTTTTACTTCAATACCTTGTTTGTGTGCATTTTACATATGGTTTAGTTGATATATTTCACTTACCATACATGATATTTTGGATACACAAAATTCATGATTTACATTAGACATAAACATTTTGACATTGATATACACAATTCATGATTTACATTAGACATAAACATTTTGACATTGATATACACAATTCATGATTTACATTAGACATAAACATTTTGACATTGATATACACAATTCATGATTTACATTAGACATAAACATTTTGACATCGATATACAAAATTCACAATTTACATTAGACAAACATTTTGACATTGATATACACAATTCATGATTTACATTAGACATAGACATTAGACATGGTTTTCACACAAACATTTTGACATTTGATTATACATAAACATTTTACTTTGGTGGTTTGGTTTGAGTAAGTGATTTAAGTAACGAGGCGTGTGTAATATGATACAAGCATGGTGGATACGCCGCTGGTACTTCCTATATATAAGTGCTTGTATGGTATTACATATTGTAGCGTTATTTGAATCATTTCAATTTAGACATATAACATTTTATACAAATAACATACTTTTCACAATACATTTTTTTACAAACAACTTATCTGATATAAACTCATTTTACTTGGTTATTTACTTAACCATCTACTATTCTTTTATACGCATATATCATTTGGTTTATTTATCACTTTTCAAATGATTTACAAGACAAAGCAAATTACAAGGTTCATGACTGTTATGGGTGAAATTCTGAGCCCATATCCTGACTTTGTATCTTGATTTTCTATTTGTTGTATATGATCAGGATACCAGATCAGGATACCGGACCAGGATATTGGTAACATCCTGAGGCAGTATCCTGACTATTACTAACAATTTGCTTGTAAACGTTGGCTACAAGGGACTAACATTCATGAAGACCAAGTTATCCTGAAGACCCGCTCAAATTGGTTAGGATAAGGACGTTGATGGCGGAAAAATAACTCTTTTAACAGTCATCATTGAAGATTGGTGTGTTTTATGGAAAGTTACGAAGATTGGTCAAAGATATTAATGTTGTAACGGTTATGGAAGCTTAAATCCCGGACTTATAGTTAGTAAGCGCGTGGAAAACGAGTGGAAACAGCCTAGCAACGTTCAGAAAGGAAATAATCTCAGTATCCCGGATTTTTAGCATAATTTCTCGGATTTTTAGCACAATTAGTTAATTCTTGTAACTATATAAAGGAGATGCCAGATCCATAGGTCACAACTGGAATTCACCTATTCATTCACTCTCTTTTCTAGCAGCAATCACGCACTAACACTCATCACTTACAATCATTGTACCACTTAGTAGCGATCTGAGCATTATCCTGCACTGTATCCTGGTTATTCAATCAATAAGAAGAACAAGGCAGCCGACGATTGTCAGCTCCCGAGGTTTTATGCCGGAGATCTAGAATGATCAAGGGCTTTCCTCGTACATCACGTGTCAACCTTTACATTTTTGCTCATTGTTTGATTATAGATACAGCTCGATATCCTGAGCCGTATCCTGTTAACTGTTTTTGCAAACTAACAAACCAATATATTTTTCACAAAGTATTACTAGCACACTACCTCACAAAACTAATTTTATCACTTAATTGCTTAGGTAATTTTTGACCAAAACAATTTGGCGCCCACCATAGGGCAAGTGGTGCTATTTCTACTAAAAGCTTTTGTAAAATCGTTAATCGGTTTTCCATCTTCAAAACTTTTTGCTACACTATTTTCAATGGCCTCGAGATCAAACATGAGCTCTTCTACCGTGTCTACTACAACATCTGCAACGATTGGTTCGGTGCTTCCACCACCTCCTCCAAGGACGCAAGCTTCTTCACAGCCTCATGATATTATACCTACTCGGAGTATTCAGGGATCTGGTCCTGTTTTGGCCTCTAATGAAGAAATTCTAACTTTATTTGGTAATGTACAGGAACAAATGAGGCAGCAGCAGGAGACCAACCGAATGCTGATAAGAGAGATACAACTCTTGAAATCTAGCTCAAGCAGGCCCGCTGAGGATACTGTCACTCCCTTGCAACCAAGAGCTTTAAACTTCAATTCTGCAGTATATGCTGAGGATAACAGGGGGAATATTGTGCCTAGCCATTCCCGGAGTCATATTCCTGAGATACCCTCTTCGACCATGTTGGTGCACACATCTGTCGACTTCGTCTTATATCGAGTCTTGGACATGTTGCGGTTCTGTTCGTGCATGAAGTCATCGTCAAGAATGATGACATCACATATGGGACATCAATGATGACATCATATGTGTGACATCATCACATAAGTTAGAATTCACAAAAATAGAATATGACAGATTGTAGGTTTCGCTTCAAAGTCAAATATGTAGGTTTCTCTTGAAAGTGGAACTTGTTGGTTTCTCTTGAAGGGTTTCTCTTGAAGCTGACATGTGTGTCTTCAAGAGAAACCAGGAACACTATAAATAGGCATCATGTCTATTCATTTGTAAGGTTTTCCAGATTTGATACCGAAGTGCTGCCGGTATTTTTCTTGAATGTAATAGCTGTAAAATCAATATACAAGAGGTTTAAAGTGTGACTCAAGCTGTTTTCACATCCGTTTCTTTGTTTCCGCCTCTGAAACGGATTTGAGCTCTTCCGAACGACTCATTCAGGTCAAAATTCGATCCTACAAGTGGTATCAGAGCTCAGGACGAGGAGTTCTTGCCATATTCAGCTTGAAAATCTGTTTTCTACACCTTCTTTCACAAAAGTAAAAATTTTTCACGGTTAAAATCAGTTCAAACTTTCACATATTGTGCGTAATCATGTATTAACAAATCCTGGAAAGTTTCATCATTAAAATCGATCTAAAACTTGATTTTTTCGGTGGTTTCTCTTGAAATTCGTTCGACATTTGCTGACATCATCAGGCTTTCTCTTGAAAATACGTCGGCTTCCTCTTGAATCTGGCTTTCTCTTGAAAATCCCATCAGCTTTCTCTTGAAAATCCCATCAGGTTTCTCTTGAACATCAGGTTTCTCTTGAAAATCCCATCAGGTTTCTCTTAAACATCAGGTTTCTCTTGAACATTAGGTTTCTCTTGAACATCAAGTTTCGCTTGAAAGTGTTGTGTTTGAAAAACGTGTAGCCAAAACATGGATTCTGATTTTTACAACGCATTTGCTACTCCGACTACTCCGGCTTCCATTGCTCAGAACATGAATTTGGAAAACGAGACCGGAACATTACAAAAACCCCCGAAACTAATGAGCATAGAAGAATACTACGGATGGAAAGACAGATTCGAGAACTGGGTTCAGGCAAACCATCTTAGGTCTTGGGAATGTATACTGAAGAAATATGTGTTGCCTCGAACAGAGTTGCAGGTTCTCAAAGAGTTATCAGAGTTTACAGATCAGGAACGTGTTATGTACAAAGCCGAAAAAATGATGATTAATCTGTTGCAACAAGCCATCAAAGAAGATATTTTCATTCTGTTACAGCATGACAAAACTGCAAAGTCAATCTGGGATGCACTTAAAGTCAAATTCGAGGGTAGTGAGAACATGATAAAGAGCAAAAAGGCATTGCTAAAGAAAGAGTTTGATCTATTCAGTAGCTTACCAGGTGAAGACACAAAGAAGCTGATTGAGAGATACTGTCACCTAGTGCGATCAATGTCGATGTTGAGCATTACCAAAGATCGTGAAGAGTGGGTAGACAAGCTTGCTGATGCATTACCTCAGAAAGAGTGGGGAACTTATTTGATGATTCTGAAAAACACGGGTGTTTATGATGGGTTGACAATATCTCAGTTTATTGAAAAGATCGAAAGCCAGGATCTGGAGCAACAGAAGATAGCTAGGATGAACAGTCCGAGTGGTCAACAGGATATTAAAATGTACTACAAAGGTAGCATTCCGGTTCCAGAATCTGAGAGAAGTCCGAAAATTCAGACTGCATTCAGTGCTGGGGATTCATCAGAAAAAGCTGATCAGAGTTTAAACAAAAGCAGTAGTGGATTTTCATCATTTCCAAGTGTCAATCCTAAAGAGTCAAACACAAGCTTTCAGTCTCAGAGCACAAAGACAGGAAATGGATATGTGATTCAGTGCAACATAGCTCTAAATCTTCCAGAAGGTCAAAGTTTTTCAGAAGACACTGCTAAAGACCACATGGCTCTACTTGGTTCTGTGTTGTTATCTTATGAGGGTCTAGTGGCTGGTCGGATCGAAAATCCCATGCTCACCAAAGAGGATTACGATCAAATAGACGCAGAAGAGATGGAACTGATGGATATCAAATGGTGTCTTGCAAGTGTTCTTAGACGTGCTGAAAAGTTCAAAACGATTACCGGGAGAAATGACTTTCTTGATGCTCATGTATCTACTCTAGGTTTTGATAAATCTAAAGTTACTTGTTTTCGTTGCAGGGAGAAAGGTCATTTCAAGCGGGAGTGTAAGAACAGGGAAGCTAGTGGCGCTCAGAATCCGTTCGGAAAAGACGACTATTACCGGAAAGCCATTTATCAGCAGGTCGGTCAATCACAAGATTCACAGACGGCTCATGGTAGAAAGATTGAGGATTCCAAGAGAGCGTGTGCGGTGGATTTTAACTGGAACAACTACACATCTCCTGATAGCAAAGCCTGTTTAATTGATCAAGATGATGAACAATTACCTGAAGGTTTCAGCTGGGATATGTTCGTTGATGAAAAAGGAGAATATAAAGCTTTTATTGCTAAGATTGTTCGAGAACCAGACATGTATGCTACTTGGATGAAGTCTATTGGAGTGACTGTAAAGAGTGTGGATGAAGAGTCTGTTGTTTCTGATGAAAGTTCAGAAAATGCTTATGAAAGTTCACAGAGTGCAGATGAGAGTGTACAGAAGGATGTTACTTCAGAAAAGGAAGTTGTATTTGATCAAACACCGTCAGATTCTGGTTTATTAGATGCTGATTTTGAAAAATCTGTACAGTTTGATAAATCACCAGTTGATAGTAGTAGTGATGATGAGGAAGAGAAACATATAAATGTTGCAAAATCTCATTTTTCTCCTGAAAGTTTTCATTTCTATTTTGCAGATCGAATGGAGAAACTGAAGGAGAAACGAGCTGTTAAAGAACAACAACAGGAAATGAAAGCTGAAAGTGTTGTTCAGAAAGAGAACATTTGTTGGTGCACTACATCTGTCGACTTCGTCTTGTATCGAGTCTTACATTGTATTGTATAGACTAGGGTACGTTGTGCGAGAAAATAGGAGAATGTTTAGAGTTTAGAGGCTAATTCCGCTTTTGTGTCATGTACATAAGAGTGGAATCTGATTCCACTTATGTGTCAATCAGGTGATTCCACTTATGTGTCATGTACATAAGAGTGGAATAAGTTTCAGGTGATTCCGCTTATGTGTCATGTACATAAGAGTGGAATCAGGTCATCTATAAATAGGACATATAAGTGAAATCAGAATGGAAGTAAGGTTGAGGTCTTGTATGGTACGGCGAAGCCCTGCCAAATCGTCTTCAGAGCTTGTAACTTGTTAGAAGATCAATAAACTGAGACAAATTAGTGAAATCAAGCTAAACAAAGACTGAATCAATGAATTCCGCCTCTGATTCAGTCTGAGCACTCTTCTGATCGACTCGTTAGGTCGTATAACGATCCTACAAGTGGTATCAGAGCTCAGGAGGAAGAGTTCTTACTGTTTAGCTCGTTTTTCGCTCAAAATTCTGATTTCTACACCTTCTTTCATCATTTCAGAGAGATTTACTGGTCAAAATTGGATCAAAATTTCACAGATCATAGAAAATTGAACATAGACAAATCCTTGAAAGTTTGAGACTGAAATTCGGAGTAAAAATGGACCAAATTGATGCCCGAAGTGATTCCGTTTTTATGGACATTTGATGATTCCGCTTTTATGACCATAATTAACATCTGATTTCGCTCCAAGGACCAAGTGATTTCGCTTTTGTGTCACCATAAGAGTCTGATTTCGTTTTTGTGGTCACCTGATTCCACTCATACGTCACTTTCTGATTCCACTCATACGTCACTTTGTGATTCCACTCATACGTCACTTTGTGATTCCACTTATACGTCACTTTGTGATTCCACTCATACGTCACTTTGTGATTCCACTTATACGTCACTTTGTGATTCCACTCATACGTCACTTAGTGATTCCACTTATACGAACATCAGTGATTCCACTTATACGGACATAAGTGATTCCACTCTTGTGAACATCAGGGTTCCACTTTTGTGAACATTTGGGATTTCACTTTTGAGACATTGTAGAAAACGGATCGGGATTGTTAGAAAAATGGCAGTGGTCTTTGATGAGATGGAAAATCATGATCTTGAAAGATTAAATGATTGGTATATGGGGTATTTGGACGATAGTTATAGAAATGTGAAAAAGGATGGATGGGCAAAAAGGTTTAAATATTTTGTTTGTTTGAAAGATGAAAATCTGGAAAATCTAGAAAACCGATATGGAGTATTACTTAGATACTTGAAAAATCATGAGATATTGCTGTCAGATGCTGAAAAGATAGAAAAGTTTGCAGATGCATTACCCGATGAATGGAGTGAATGTTTGAAAAATTTAAAGAATGATTCAAATTTTTCAAAATTACATCTAAACAGATTCATCAGCTTACTGAAAACTCATGAACTTGAAAATAGAAAGAAAAGGAAAGAAATGATAAATGTCTTAGAAAAGCATTTGATGGATATGGGATTAGATGTGATTGAAGAAATGAACAAAAGGATTGTTGAATGTGTCAGGGCAAAATATGTGATGAAATACGACATCAAAAGAGGTAGTTATATTGATAATAATGGAAATTCTCTTGATTTCGTTAAAATATTCTGTGCAGGTACATTCAGGGCAAATGAAGAAGGAGCTTCAAAAGCTGAAGAATCTGTGAAGAATGAAACAGTGTGCTCAAAATGTGACAACTTTAAGACTGACAATGACAAACTCTTGAAGGATGCGGAAAGTTTGGAATTGGAAGTCGAGAAGTTGAAAGATGAGAAGCAAGCTGATGATAAACAGATTCTTGGTTTGAAAGAAACATGTGTAAAGCTGAACTCTGAAAATGACAAACTGTTAAGTAATTTGAACAGTTTGACATTGGAAAATCAGAAATTGAAAGACAAAGCAAATGTTTTTGAAGAAAAGATTAAAAGTTTTGAAGTTGAAAAATCAAGAATTGAAAAAGCTTTTCAAAATCAAATAAAAATTCTTGAAGATGGGAGAGATGTGTTTAGCAGAAACAACATCGAAAAGCAAAAAATGATAAATTCTCATCTTCAGAAAATTATCAAACTTGAAAAAGAATGTGAATGTGCTCGAAAGAAAATCAAAGAGTTAGAAGAAAAGGAGTTGAATTCAGAAAATGAAGATTTCTGGATAAAGCTTGAGAATAAGAATCTGAAAGCAAATGAGACAAAATTTCAAGAACAGATAAATGTTTTAGAAAATGACAAGTCTGTTCTTGAAAACATGAAGAATGAGAATGAAAATTCAATCAAGTCTCATCTTGAAAGAATTTCTCAGCTTGAAAACGAAGCTGAGAATTCAAGAAACAAGATTGATGAACTTGAAAGGAAATTGAAAGGTTTTGTGACTTCATCAGATAGTTTGAATTTTCCTTGTCCAAAACCGATCAATTCCGTTCCAATAAGTGACGATGTCACAAACTTTGACAAAGTCAAAGTTGAAGATTGTGATGAGAAATCTAATGATGAAAATGAAAAAATGAAGAAAAAGAATTTATTTTTGAAGTTAAAAGAAAAATTTCAAGAAACTGTTCCACAATCAACTAAAAAGGGAGAATGCTCTAAGCAAAAACCTTTGAAGAAGAAAGTGGAACAGAAACAAAAATTAAAAAATGAGAAAAATGTTCAAAAAGATAATAAAAGCTCATCAGATCGATCATCCAATCGCAATGAAAAATTACAAAAATCGAAAAATGAAAACTCTAAAATTGTTGGTAATAAGTGGTGCAGGTCGGACCACAGTGCTTCAAAGCCAAATCCAGCTTACAAGAGGAGAGATGGATATCACCAAGCCAAACAATGCTATGATCTGAATGTTTGGACTGAAAATGGTGATTGGTACGATAACAGAGTGTGTTACCGATGTGGTTATCAAGGACACATTGCTGTTAACTGCCAAGGTTGGAGTTATGAGACGAGGAGATGCTTTAACTGTCAAATTAGAGGTCATATTGCCAGAGATTGCCCAAGGAGATCAAATGAAAGATTGAGGGTTAATTCTCAGAAAATGGCAAAGAAATCAGTCAATGTTAAGCCCAAAGAACAGAAGGTTCAAGAACCTAAAGTTCAAGAAAAGAAAGTGAAACTTTCTCAAGGACAGAAAGACAGACTGAGAAAGAAGAGAAAGAAAGCTAGAGAGTATCTAGAAAAGATCTTGTCCTCGGATACAACTGGTAAAACAGATAAAAGTTCTGATAAATCGTCTTGCTCGCCAAAGAATGACAAATCAAGCAAAACGAATTCTTCAGATACAAATCTGAGGACGAAAGGGATTTTGAAGAAAGAGAAATTGGTTAATCAAGAGATTAACAAAACAAAGAAAGTAACATTTTCACTTTCTGGCGATGAATTTGTTTCTATGGAAACAAAGGAGCCACATGTCGGCGATGAATTTGGCTCATCAAAGTCAGATAAGCCACATTCAGGCAATGATTCTGGTTCGTTAAAATCAGAGGAGCCAGTTGTTGAGGTAAAAACTGAGAATTCTAGTCTAACAATGGATGAGGCAAACTTTCCACCATTGTTGAACAAGAATTCAAAATCACCCAAGGATTGTCAGGCTTGGGTGAATCTGTTTAAATGAAAAACCTGACTTGCCGGAGTTCCCAGGTTGGTAAGCGTGGAACATGAATCGGCACATTTCTTGAGAAATTCACAAATGTGATATTTCGACTTACAAGTGGTAAATCAGGGACATTAAGTTGTACTTGATTTTCTACAAGTGATGTTTGTGGATTGATCTTACAAATGTTAAATTTTTACAAGTGGTTGAAGAGAACAAAGTGATGAAAGATCCCCGAATTTGTGAAAAGACACACAAAACTAATTTTCCGGAAAAACCATTTTGATTAAAACAAACTTAAGTGTTTTGAAATCACAATGGGAAAATGTTTTGTTGTGAGGGGGAGTTCTGATTGTTTATGCCAGGTGGATGGAGAATTGAAGTAATTCTCATCAAGTTGTCAAGTTTGTACAGTTTGTTTCAAATTTTCCCAGAAAATCAAAATTGAGACATATTTTGATTTTAGGGGGAGTAAAAATTTTTAAAAAAAATTAGAAAATTTGAAAATTATAAAAAACATTGAAAAATGCAAAAAATGAGTTTTGTTGTGAAAAAGAGGAAATGATAGTAGATCAGTGAGACTGTCACAGCATGCTAAAGAAATGGAATGATATAATGTGATAAACGATCTTACTAAAGATGTGACGATAGGCTCAGCTAGACTAGTAGATTTGCGATAACGATACAAACCTAAATGAAAAAGCCTAGTTCTAGTGGGAAACATGGTCAAAAGCATAGTACTTAGTTTTGTCCTTCTTGACTGTGTGCCTACTCAGTAATCGCTGATTGTCGAAAGACATAAAACTGGTTAAGTTCGTGAACTTTCACAACTTTGCTAAAAAGTCGCTGTGATTGTGCATTTTATTTTGCAAAGATTTAAACTTGTTTTATTTCTTTATTTTGTTTAAGCATCGGACATCCTCTGCGTATACGTGAGTATCGACCTGGATGTTGTTGCCTAAACGTTCTGCTTTATTTTCTTTGGTGTTTCGTTTAAGCTTTGGACCTCCTCTGCGTATACGGAAGTATCGACCTGGTGGTTAAAGCCTAAACAACTTCAACTTGTTTTATTTTTCTTATTTTGTTTAAACATTGGACTTTCTCTGCGTATACGGAAGTATCGACCTGATTGTTAATGTTTAAACATTCTGCTTTGTTTTCGCACAAATCACAGTCGATAAAAGTTTAAAGGCATTACTTGAGATAGTGTATTGCATGATGAGGGGATATGCTGAGATTGTGGGGTCCATAAGAACTTAGTGCTATCTTAATATACCTTAAAGTATCGGTAAGCAGATTGAAAGTTTTTAGATTGAGCTTAAGTGGACAACAATATCGTCAATCCATGTGAATCGTTTAGAGCATAAAATGAAATCAAGCTTAACGGTGCTAGTGATTGGTCACATAAACTGATATGATCCTCTTTCGCAAACTCACAAAAATATGTTTGTACATATTTTATTTCTGCAGTTAATTTCTGTTATTGCAGTCATGTTTCCATCATTTTGAAAAGTCCAAAAAGATTTTCGACAACTGATGTTGGAAAGCTGATTTTCAAAATTCCAAGTGCTGAACGTGATGAACAGGTTTGGGAGTGTGTGTTTAACAAAAGAAATTTGTTTTGAGAAAGAAGAAGTTTGATTAGTTAATCAGGGTCATTAATTTGAACTTGATGTAACTATTTTCAGTAAGTTTTTCTTATTGTTTTTAAGTAAAAACTTATGTGTTTGTGAGAAGATTGTGCAGGAGATGAGCTGAACAGAGATAAAGCCAGGAATGATCTAAAGGTGATAACAAATTCCAGACAGCGATCCCAGATCGATGATAGGGGGAGTCTGATGAGAGTTAGAACCAGAGAAAAATCCGGGTACATGATTCCAGGAAGAGTTCCTGAAGAAGACCGATAGAGAGAGAAAAGCCTAGAGTCTGATCAAGACTGAAGAAGTGAAGACACAGCATTGTCGTGACTCGATAGTCGACTCGTCAACATCTGAGGGGGAGTCTGTTGGTGCACTACATCTGTCGACTTCGTCTTGTATCGAGTCTTACATTGTATTGTATAGACTAGGGTACGTTGTGCGAGAAAATAGGAGAATGTTTAGAGTTTAGAGGCTAATTCCGCTTTTGTGTCATGTACATAAGAGTGGAATCTGATTCCACTTATGTGTCAATCAGGTGATTCCACTTATGTGTCATGTACATAAGAGTGGAATCAGTTTCAGGTGATTCCGCTTATGTGTTATGTACATAAGAGTGGAATCTGGTCATCTATAAATAGGACATATAAGTGAAATCAGAATGGAAGTAAGGTTGAGGTCTTGTATGGTACGGCGAAGCCCTGCCAAATCGTCTTCAGAGCTTGTAACTTGTTAGAAGATCAATAAACTGAGACAAATTAGTGAAATCAAGCTAAACAAAGACTGAATCAATGAATTCCGCCTCTGATTCAGTCTGAGCACTCTTCTGATCGACTCGTTAGGTCGTATAACGATCCTACAACATTGAAGGTGTTGTTGACAAGATGATTGAAACTGAGAAGGTGAAAGAAGAAGAAAAAGTGATTGAAGTGATAAAGACAATTGAGATTGAGAAGATTGTTGAAGTTGTAAAGCCTTGCATAAAGTGTTTGGAAGTTTGCAAGGAATGTGCTGCAAAAGACGACATCATTGCTGGATATGAGAAGAAGAAAGAGCAGTTACTGTTCAACCTCAATTATGTGAAAGAATCTTATGATGTCTTGAACAAAACAGTAACTGGTCTCCAAAAGACAAATTCAGAAAGAGAACAAGCATTAACGATGATGAATGCTGTGATGATGACAAAGCAAAAAGCTATCAACTTTTACATCGAAGAGAGTGCTAAATGGAAGCAAGAGTTGGAGACAGAGAAGATTGAGAATGAGAGAATTAGACGTTTATTACAAAGTTATTCTAGTTCTGATTATCTCATTGATCGTATTTACCCAACTGTTGCAGGTATGGAAGTTTTTCAAGACGAGAAGCCAAAGAAAAAGAAAGATAGTGGTAAGACATCGACTGTTAGCTATAACAAGTGTCCGCCTCCAATTTGGGAAGGGTATTCTCCTAGAAAACCAAACGAGGAGCAACTTGAAAAAGCAGTCAATATAAAGCTAAAAACTGACACAACTGACGTTTTACCAGATAACATTGATGTCACTTTTACCTCATCCGATACTGATCATGAGTCTGAGTTAATAAAAAAGGTGGTCGATCAGGTGTTGGATACTGAGGAGGAATCCGAGTCAAAGTCTGAGTCTGGAGGGTCAAATTCATCAGTCAACAGTCCAAAGTCGTCTGTTAAACGGTCTTATAGTAAAGAATTTTTGTTATCGAAAGCAAATTTGGATGATGAAACATTTGAAGTTGCATACACTTTAAATGATTCAGACAAATTATACTCTGATAAAGAGTTTCCAATAAGAAGTGTTCGTTTTGACATGATCAAAAAGGTTTTCAAAATGACAGAAATTAATATTTCTGAAATAAAAGATTTAAATCTTACGGAAAAACCTAAAAAGTACACTTCAAGAGTTCAACAACGATTAAACAAGAAAAAGGGTTATAATTCTGGTTCTGGTTTTCAAAAGAAATTAAACCAAAATCCTAGCTACAAAAAGAAAGGTATTGGATTTATTCCACCAGAAAATCATAAAAATTTGAAAAATTCTAAAACAAAAACAGAATTTGTGTCAGGTGGACTTGCAGAAGATGAACAGAAGAAACCATTCTGGAGACAGTCAAATCAAGAATTTCTTGCTGAAAAGAAGAAGAATGGAACTGAAGTGTTTTATCAAAATGAGACTCGTACCTGTTACAAGTGCAATGAAACTGGTCACATTGCATGGAACTGTCAGAAAATTGCTAAAACAAAACAGGGAGTTTCTAACAAGTTGAAAGAAATAGTTGTTGATGTTGAACCACCAATCGAAAAATTTAGAATTTTTGAAAACTCAACTTATGAGATTGGTGAGTGTTCTAAAAAGAATTTTTATAAAAAGAAAGAGAATGACAACCAAGTGTGGGTTGTTAAGAAAGTTGATGAGAAAGTTGGTGATGAATCTGGTTCCACAAAGCCAGAAGAGCCACAGGTTGAGATGAAAATTTTAGTGAATGATGATGAGTTTCCATCACTGAAATTTGAAGAAGTTAAACAAAAAGTTGGTAAGGTTGAGATCTCGAATCAGTTTTACACAGAGAAAACTAAGTTTGATGCCGAGAAAACATTCAATGGGAGTATTAAGAAAATTTTTGGAAAAATGTTGAATGGGAAACCTAAGGGGGTTAAAGATTTTTATGCAACTAAAAAGGCAACTTACAACCCTACTGCGCAAGAACTGAAAGCCATCAAGTCTGAGAAGACTTGGATGGAAGTTTGTTTCCCTTGAAGTCTTAGGACTATGCCGGAGATCCCAAGTTTGTAATCGCGGATCAGGAATCGGCATCTTTCTTGATAATTGATTGTGTGATTGATTCTTATAAAAGTTAAATTTTACAGGATAAGTGTGATTTGCTGGAGCTTCCAGGTTAGTAAGTGTGAAGCAGGAATCGGCATCTTGATTGGTAAAATGGTTTGTGTAGAGGTTTATTCCTACATAGGCTTGAATGTTGTGAATATTTTTACAAGAGGTATAGAGGTTGCATACATGCAAGTGGTAAATCAAGGACATTTAGTTGTACTTGATCTGCTACAAGAGATTGAATGGACAATATGAAGAACCAAACCCCTAACCTACAAGTGGTAAAATCAACAAAACTTATTTTCTGGAAAAATCATTTTGGTTAAAACAAACTTAAGTGTTTTGAAATCATCATGAGAAAATAGTTTTGTGAAAGGGGGACTTCTGATTGTTTATGCCAAGTGGATGGCGATTTGAGGCGATTTGATATCGGTTGTCAAGTTTTTGTACAGTTTATTTTCATATTTCCTAAAATGTGTTTGCATTTTAGGGGGAGTAGAAAATTTCAGAAAATCCAAAAACATTAGAAAATCTGAAAAATACAAAAACATGATAAAATCAAAAATGAGTTTTAGTGTCAAAGAAGAGGAAATGATAGTACATCAGTAGACAGTCATGGTATGCTAAAGAATTGTAATGTTTAAATAGCATTAAACAGTCTCACTGATGATATGCCGATAGGTTTTCATACATTTAGTAAGCTTTTTCGGGATATAAACTAAATTTCAAACTTGCTTATTTCGTGGGGAACACTACTTGGATATATAGGTAACCCCTGAAATCTCGTTTGAAAGGTCCCTCTTTCTGAGATACTAGGTCTTTATGCTCAGTGATATCTGGGGTATTATCCCGGGACTTCTGCTGAATGGAAGTTCTGACCTAGTCCCCGGATAATGCTTTCTGCAAATGCTTGAAACATAGCATCGCCCTCAGCAAGCTGATGAAACAATAAAATTGATAGTCACTGCTGTTGTAATGCAAAAGATCCTCTAAAGGGGACATACTTAAAAGCTCGAGTCATGATCTCTCTGTTGAACGGTAGTTCTGACCTGAGCTCTCATGATTCTTCATAATTTATTAACCCCTTACAGATATCATCTGTGGTATACTCACCTGTAAGACTGAATATTGGGATCTGGATACGGGAGTATATTCAAGAGGTGGGACACATGAATGAGTTTAAGTTCTTAAAACACCTAACTCATATCCTGAATTAGTTGAAATTTGTGTGAAAATTTAAGTGGATCAGTATATCGGCAATCTAAGTGAATTGTTTAATTCTTAATGTGTCACTAAGCTCAACGGTACCCGTGACTTCTCATAAATTGATATTATCCTCTTGCACGAACTCACAAAAAATATTGTTTGTAAATATTTCTTTACTGCATTTCTTAATATCTCAAAATCCAAAAAGATTTTCGACAACTGATTTTGGAGAGCTGATTTTCAAAATTCCAAGTGCTAAACATGATGAACAAATGGTTTGGGAGAATGTGTTTTGAAAAGAAAAATGATTAATTTTTGCAAATGGTTCATCAGAATTTATCATTGATAAATCATTCTGGTATAATTTGAGAGAGAATCTGGGTTTATAAATTTGTCAAATTGATAAATTTGTGAAATTTACTTCTGGGTTAAGAATGTGCAGGTGTAGCCAGGTTTCAATTTTGAACATGAAGATAGAGTGCCAGGTTCCGATACCTGAGGTCTATGTTATTTTAACAAGCCAGACTGCGATCCCAGCATATTGAAAGGGGGAGTCTGAAGACATCTGAGTAGAGATTGTTCGTGGGGAGTTAGTTGATGCTGAAGATTATGTGAAGAAGAAGATAAAGTTTGAGGATGCTTACACTATGAGATATTTCAGAGAGCGTTCAGACTGATAAAGACTGAAGATTGTGAAGACTCGACACTTAAGACTCGTCAACATCTGAGGGGGAGTCTGTTGGTGCACACATCTGTCGACTTCGTCTTATATCGAGTCTTGGACCTGTTGCGGTTCTGTTCGTGCATGAAGTCATCGTCAAGAATGATGACATCACACATGTGACATCAATGATGACATCATATGTGTGACATCATCACATAAGTTAGAATTCACAAAAATAGAATATGACAGATTGTAGGTTTCGCTTCAAAGTCAAATATGTAGGTTTCTCTTGAAAGTGGAACTTGTAGGTTTCTCTTGAAGGGTTTCTCTTGAAGCTAACATGTGTGTCTTCAAGAGAAACCAGGAACACTATAAATAGGCATCATGTCTATTCATTTGTAAGGTTTTCCAGATTTGATACCGAAGAGCTGCCGGTATTTTTCTTGAATGTAATAGCTGTAAAATCAATATACAAGAGGTTTAAAGTGTGACTCAAGCTGTTTTCACGTCCGTTTCTTTGTTTCCGCCTCTGAAACGGATTTGAGCTCTTCCGAACGACTCATTCAGGTCAAAATTCGATCCTACAGACCAGGATGTCGACTGTGAGGGATCCAGGATATGCTCCAGGATGCGCCCCAGGATATAGCCAGAATCACCAAGCTGGTAACTTGTCTGTTAACACCAGTATCCCTGTTACTAATAATCTTGGATCATTGCAGGATTCAGGTGTGACATCAGCGATAACCAGAGAGCTTCAAAAGTTGAAGGATATGATATCAAATGTGCCTGGAATAGTGCAGTCTATACCGGAAGTATCCCGGGATAGTCACAACATATCCCGCTTTGCTCACCCCATTTGTGATGCAGAAATCCCAAAGAGATTCCAGACTCCTAACATGAAGCTGTATGATGGGACGACGGATCCTGAGGAGCATATTGCCCAGTATAGGGAGAGGATGGAGATTAATCCTATCCCGCCAGAACTTAAGGAGGCATGCTTGTGCAAGGGCTTCGGCTCTACTTTAACAGGATCAGCCTTGAAATGGCTTCTAAATGTTCCACCTTATTCAATTACATCATTTGCTCATTTGGTTAATTTGTTTAATAGTCAGTTTTCTTGTTGTAGAAGCTTTGAAAAACTAACAAGTGACCTCTACAGGATAACACAGGGGCCTCAAGAATCCCTAAGGGATTATGTGAACAAATTCAGCAAGGAATCCTTGGATATCCCACACCTTGATGTTGCTACAGCAGTCCAGGCATTCAAGATGGGACTACAAAAGGATTCCCAATTTTATCAGGATCTTGTGATGAATCCTTGCAGGAACTTGGACGAAGCTCGAAACAGGGCCTTGAGATATATCAGGTTGGAAGATGATAAGAAAATGCAAGAGAGGATGAATGCATCCTCAACATATGAACCAACTAACAGGAAGTCAGAATCCTCATACAAACCATATCGTTCTAAGCTGTATGACAGGAATGATAGAAAAAAAGTGAACGCTGTTGAAAATGAGGATCCTGAGGAGTATCCTGAATTGTCAGAATATTGTTTTTCTGTTAATATACCTGAACTAATATATGCTATGCAGGGTTTGGGAGATAAAGCCAGGTGGCCTCGGAAGAATCAACAAGAAGCTGATTGGAAGGATAAGTCCAAATGGTGTGCCTTCCATGAGGATTTCGGACATGTTACTGAGGATTGCATTGCCCCGAGGAAAGAAATAAGCTACCTACTAAGCAAAGGACATCTGAAGGATCTTCTGGGCAGAAAGAAGAATAAGGGTCAGGATATTGAGAAGGATCCTGAACGAGCAGCATCACCTCCCGCCGACGCCAAGATAATTAACTTTATCTCAGGAGGGTCCGATATCTGCGGGACTTCTTATTCTGCAGCCAAAAGACATGCAAAGGAGGCTAAGGCCGAAAGGGGGAATAAGCCAACCAGGATATCGACCCTCACGACTGATAAAATGATCACGTTCGATAGTGATGACAGGGATACCGTCCAGGATCCTCATCATGATGCTCTGGTAATAACTTTATATGTTGCTAATCACTTTGTACGCAGGATACTGGTGGATAATGGCTGCTCAGTCAACATCATCCAATTGGAAACCTTGAAGAGAATGAACATCCCGAGATAGAGATTACCTCAAAGTCTACTGTGCTTGTAGGGTTTAGTGGAGAAGCAAAGAATACCGTAGGGGAGATAAAGTTGCCCGTGTATGTTGAAGGGGTCAACTCAATACAACGCTTCTGTGTCATGGACTCCTTATCCTGCTATAATATTATATTGGGCGGACCATGGATTCACGATATGAAAGCTGTACCTTCCACTTATCATCAATGTATCAAGATCCCTACCCCTTGCGGAGTAGTTAAGGTGGAAAGTGATCAACAGGAAGCGAAGGAGTGTTATTCTTCTTCGATGAAATCCTCAACAAAGCCTAGTGCAGCATAGCAATTAAAGATGCGAGGCCAGGATATCGTGGATACTTCAGAGCAGGATGTAAAGAAAATTATTCTGGATCAGGATAATCCAGATATCTCGGTGCTCGTAGGAGCCAATATCCCTCAGGATATTGAAAATCAGTTAACTAACTTTTTGAAATGCTGGATGTCAACATTCGCATGGAAGCATGAGGATATGACAGGCATTTCTAAGGATATTATAACTCACAAGCTTGGAATTGACAGGTCTTTCAAGCCTGTCCAGCAAAAGAGAAGGAAGTTTGCTCCAGAACGAAACATAATTATTCAAGAAAAGGTTGAAAGACTATTGAAGTCTAAGATGATCAGGGAAGTCAAATTTCCCAAGTGGCTAGCAAATGTGGTCGTGGTCCAAAAGAAGAATGGGAAATGGAGAGTTTGTGTAGATTACACAGACTTGAACAAAGCATGTCCTAAAGACCCATTCCCTCTACCTCATATAGACTCGATGGTAGATGCCACTGCCGGTCATGAGATGTTAACCTTCATGGATGCATCCTCAGGATTCCAGCAGATCCAAATGGAACCGTCAGACCAGGAGGATACCGCTTTCATGACACCAACAGGTATTTACTGTTATACTGCTATGCCTTTTGGTTTGAAAAATGCAGCTGCAACGTACCAGAGATTGGTGAACATGATGTTTAAAGACAAACTGGGGGACACCATGGAGGTGTACATTGACGATATGGTAGTCAAATCCAAGAAGGCTGAGGATCATCTCCAGGATATTAAAGGAGCATTTGATATCATGGACCAGTACAATATGAAACTAAATCCTGCCAAGTGCCATTTTGGAGTGGGGGCAGGAAAGTTTTTAGGATACATGGTGACTAAAAGGGGTATAGAAGCAAGCCCGGAACAGATCAAAGCTATCCTGGATATCAAGTCACCATCCAACATGAAAGATGTGCAAAGATTAACTGGACGAGTAGCGGCATTGAACAGATTTATATCAAGATCCTCAGAAAAATGTAAAGAATTCTATGATATCCTGAAGAAGAATAAGAGGTTCGAATGGGGAGAAAAGCAGGAAGCAGCCTTACAAGAATTAAAGCAATATCTTTCAACCGCACCTCTGATGATGAAGCCCGAGGATGGTGAACCATTATCACTGTATCTTGCAGTATCAGGGAATGCAGTAAGTGCTGTTTTGGTCAAGGATCACGAAGGTCAGCAGTATCCTATCTATTACGTTAGTAGAAGTTTATTAGATGCTGAAACTAGATATTCTCATCTAGAAAAAATGATATTAGCCCTAGTTATGGCATCAACGAAACTTAGACATTATTTTGAAACACATAGGATTCATGTTAAAACCAACTATCCTGTTAAAAATGTGCTTAGGAAACCCGAGATGTCAGGCAGGATGGCTAAGTGGTCAGTAAAATTAAGTGCTTATGATCTAGTATATGAACCTAGAAATGCCATAAAGTCTCAGGCCTTAGCTGACTTTGTGGCTGATTTCAGTAGTGATATTCAAAATGAAGTAGACCTAGAAGTGCAACAACTAGGAGAAAATATAGAATCTTGGACACTATATACTGATGGTGCATCTAATGTAAGAGGTGTAGGTTTGGATATACTACTAAAATCGCCACAGGGGGACATATTACCCCAGGCTATTAGATGTGAATTTTCTGCTACTAATAATGAAGCAGAATATGAAGCTCTGATAGCAGGATTAGAATTAGCTAAAAATATGAATATTAGATATTTACAAGTATATGTTGATTCCCTGTTGATTACTAACCATTTCAATGGGTCTTATGCAGTAAAAGGTGAAAAGTTAGCTGAATATCTTGAAATTGTTAAGAAATTAGCAGGATATTTCGAAATTTTTACACTTGAACAGGTACCAAGAGAAAAGAATGCTGAAGCTGACGCTCTAGCAAACTTAGGATCTACTGTCAGGATACCGGAGGGAACTCAGATACCAATAGTGCACATCTTGTATCCGCAATAGAACATTTCAAATCTCAGGATAAAGAAGTAGCATGTATCCAGGATCCTGGTGATGGATATCCTGAGAAGGATCCTGAATCCTGGATGACTCCAATTGTGAAGTATCTTCAAGAAGGAGATATCCCAAAAGATGCAAATCCTAAGGCTTTTAGGATGAAGGTATCTCGTTTTACTATTATAAATAATATTTTGTATAAGAAATCCCTTGCAGGTCCGTACCTAAGGTGCTTGGAAGGTCCTGAAACCAAGGAGGTACTTCAGGATATACACGAAGGAGACTGTGGCAACCATACTGGGGGCAGATCTCTGTTCTCGAAGGTGTTGAGAACAGGATATTACTGGCCGACCATGAGAAAGGATGCCGCGGAGTATGCTCAGAAATGCGATGCATGTCAAAGACACGGCAACATCCTGCATCAGCCTGCGGAACCATTATATCCTATCGCATCCCCTTGGCCGTTTATGAAATGGGGGATGGACATAGTGGGAAAGCTTCCTAAGGCTCCAGGAGGAAAGGTTTTCATGCTGGCAATGACAGATTATTTCTCTAAGTGGGTCGAAGCCGAGGCTTTTGTTCAAGTCAGGGATCAAGAAGTGGTATCCTTCATAAAGAGAAATATCCTGACCAGATTTGGGGTACCAGCTGAGATAGTTTGTGATAATGGCTCTCAATTCATCAGCAAAAGAACTACTGATTTTTTCAAAAGTTGGGGAATTAAGATGATCATGTCAACGCCAGTACATCCTCAAGCAAATGGACAGGCAGAATCCTCAAACAAGATAATTGTCAACAATTTGAAGAAAAGATTAGGTGCTAAAAAAGGAAGATGGGCGGAAGAACTACCATTTGTGCTATGGGCTGATAGGACAACTGTGAAGAATGCTACTGGGCAAACCCCATTTTCTTTGGTATTTGGGGCAGAAGCAGTGATCCCGACAGAAATGGTGATACCGACAGCTAGATCAAGCCTACAGGATCCTGAATCAAATCCTGAAATCTTATGTCAAGAACTGGATACTGTTGATGAAACAAGAGATGCAGCAAATCTAAGGATGGCGGCATACCAGCAGAGGATAGCCAAATCATATAACAAGAATTTAAGGACTAGAAGATTTCAAGTTGGAGAATGGGTGTTGAGGAAAGCTTTTCAGAATACTACTAATCATGCCAATGGAAAATTAGCTCCAAAGTGGGAAGGACCCTATGAGATTGAATCGGAAGCAGGAAAAGGAGCATATCGACTCAAGAATATGGAGGGGGATATACTACCAAGATCCTGGAATGCTATACATCTCAAAGCCTATTTCAAGTGAGTTTAGAATTTAATTTCTAACTCAAGATGGTATGAATTCTGTCTCTTTTAAATATAATATAATTTATTTTAACCCAATACTAACTTAAGCATTGGAGGGGTGTTAACCTTAGTTTAAGGTTATTTTGCAGAATATGCTTCGGGATATAGCTCCAGGATACACACTCAGGATACTTCGAAAGATTAGAGGATTGGCCCCCTCTCTCACATTTAAGGGATCCTGATCCCTTCACAGGTTTAAAGGTATTCACCTTTCTCACGAATTGGGTTTAAACACCCCGCCTAGAGCGCAAGTTATCCAGGGATAGTTCAAGGTGGCGGGACCAGTTCATGTAAAAGTGGCTGACAATTTCGTTACTGTTGGCTATACCCTGGATCCTTAAGGTATATGAGGATTGATCACCCTCTCTCGCGAAAGGGTATTTTCATACTCTCTAAGGTTTAAAGGTTTTCACCTTTCTAAGTCTTGGAGTTTATACACTCCCGCCTGTAGCGCATGAAAATTTGGGATTTTCCCCAGGATACTAAAGGTTTATCCCCAGTACATTAAGGGTTTATCCCCAGTAAAACTTAAGTTTTTAACAAGATTGCAAAGATATGACAAGCGGTGATTACACACGTTCTTTTGTGGATAAGAAGCTACGAAGTTTAATCATTAAGTGAAGAAATACTCAAGTATGTCATGCACTGATGCAATATCCTGCACAGACAGGGGACATCCATGCCGGGGACATTGCAAAGGATTCAAAGGTTAAGGTTGGAAATTATTACCTAAGTGTTTCTGGTATGATTTATTATTCTTCAAGTCTCGAAAACCTTATCTAAATGATCTATGTTTTCTAAAAAGTCATATTCAACCAAGTTTTCTAACATTTAGAAGACATTTCATCAGAATCCTGACCAGGATATTTGATCAGGATATTCAAAACATACCTTTCAAAATATAAATATAATAAATAATACTAAAAGGTCAGTTTATTATTATTAATCCAAAAGATTGTATTCTTGGTTTCGTCTCAAAAAGAGACCCATACACCAAGAATACAATTAAGTTTTTAAAGCATATTTACATGAACAGTTGAAGGCTTCATCCAGGAAACACAGGATCCCTCCACCTTCAGTCGTCAAACTATTCTACTTGCAGGAAATTAGAATTGTTCTAAGTGCAGGACGACCGGATGATTTAGACCCTACAAAATACAGGTATCATTAAAGACAGACTAACCAGGATACAGGTTCAGTATATGTGTACGGGATACAGGATCTGGATACTTACCTTATTAGGGAAGGAGGTCATGGGCTCGATAGATTCCGTGAAGCCAAGGTCATCATAAGAGAAACCTTTGGCAGCAGCAACAGGCGGCTCCTTTTTTACCAGGACAAGCTTGGGATAGCTTTCAAACTTCTCAAGATCGAAGAAAACATATATCCTTACCAGGCATGTTGGAATGACTAAAAAATATATCCGCTGGAATCAGGATATCCAACAGTTATATTTTTTGGGACAATTGTTACGGGTGAAATTCTGAGCCCATATCCTGACTTTGTATCTTGATTTTCTATTAGTTGTATATGATCATGATACCAGATCAGGATACCGGACCATGATATTGGTAACATCCTGAGGCAGTATCCTGACTATTACTAACAATTTGCTTGTAAACGTTGGCTACAAGGGACTAACATTCATGAAGGCCAAGTTATCCTGAAGACCTGCTCAAATTGGTTAGGATAAGGACGTTGATGGCGGAAAAATAGCTCTTGTAACGGTCATCATTGAAGATTGGTGTGTTTTATGGAAAGTTACGAAGATTGGTCAAAGATATTAATGTTGTAATGGTTATGGAAGCTTAAATCCCGGACTTATAGTTAGTAAGCACGTGGAAAACGAGTGGAAACAGCCTGGCAACGTTCAGAAAGGAAATAATCTCAGTATCCCGGATTTTTAGCATAATATCCCGGATTTTTAGCACAATTAGTTAATTCTTGTAACTATATAAAGGAGATGCCAGATCCATAGGTCACAATTGGAATTCACCTATTCATTCACTCTCTTTTCTAGCAGCAATCACGCACTAACACTCATCACTTACAATCATTGTACCACTTAGTAGCGATCTGAGCATTATCCTGCACTGTATCCTGGTTATTCAATCAATAAGAAGAACAAGGCAGCCGACGATTGTCAGCTCCCGAGGTTTTATGCCGGAGATCTAGATTGATCAAGGGCTTTCCTCGTACATCACGTGTCAACCTTTACATTTTTGCTCATTGTTTGATTATAGATACAGCTCGATATCCTGAGCCGTATCCTGTTAACTGTTTTTGCAAACTAACAAACCAATATATTTTTCACAAAGTATTACTAGCACACTACCTCACAAAACTAATTTGATCACTTAATTGCTTAGGTAATTTTTGACCAAAATAATTTGGCGCCCACCGTGGGGCAAGTGGTGCTATTTCTACTAAAAGCTTTTGTAAAATCGTTAATCAGTTTTCTATCTTCAAAACATGACCTCTTTGTTGGGCAGAGGTGGGTGATAGTCAGATCACAGGTCCAGAACTTGTAATAGACGCAACAGAAAGGATTTCACAGATAAGACAACGCATGGCGGCAGCTCGCGACCGTCAGAAAGCTTACGCAAACAAGCGCCGGAAACCTCTAGAATTCCAGGTCGGGGACCGGGTTCTACTCAAAGTCTCACCCTAGAAGGGTGTGGTTCGTTTTGGCAAAACGGGGCAAACTCAATCCACGATATGTCGGACCGTTCGAAATCATTGAGAAAATAGGCAGGGTGGCCTACAAACTAAACCTACCAGTAGAACTGATTAACGATTTTACAAAAAGTTTTGAAGATAGAAAACTGATAGAAAACTGATTAACGATTTTACAAAAGTAGTGTAGCAAAAAGTTTTGAAGATAGAAAACTGAAGATAGAAAACTGATTAACCATTGAAAATAGTGTAGCAAAAAGTTTTGAAGATAGAAAACTGATTAACGATTTTACAAAAGCTTTTAGTAGAAATAGCACCACTTGCCCCACGGTGGGCGCCAAATTGTTTTAGTCAAAAATTACCTAAGCAATTAAGTGATCAAATTAGTTTTGTGAGGTAGTGTGCTAGTAATACTTTGTGAAAAATATATTGGTTTGTTAGTTTGCAAAAACAGTTAACAGGATACGGCTCAGGATATCGAGCTGTATCTATAATCAAACAATGAGCAAAAATGTAAAGGTTGACACGTGATGTACGAGGAAAGCCCTTGATCAATCTAGATCTCCGGCATAAAACCTCGGGAGCTGACAATCGTCGGCTGCCTTGTTCTTCTTATTGATTGAATAACCAGGATACAGTGCAGGATAATGCTCATATCGCTACTAAGTGGTACAATGATTGTAAGTGATGAGTGTTAGTGCGTGATTGCTGCTAGAAAAGAGAGTGAATGAATAGGTGAATTCCATTTGTGACCTATGGATCTGGCATCTCCTTTATATAGTTACAAGAATTAACTAATTGTGCTAAAAATCCGGGATATTATGCTAAAAATCCGGGATACTGAGATTATTTCCTTTCTGAACGTTGCCAGGCTGTTTCCACTCGTTTTCCACGTGCTTACTAACTATAAGTCCGGGATTTAAGCTTCCATAACCATTACAACATTAATATCTTTGACCAATCTTCGTAACTTTCCATAAAACACACCAATCTTCAATGATGACCGTTACAAGAGCTATTTTTCCGCCATCAACGTCCTTATCCTAACCAATTTGAGCGGGTCTTCAGGATAACTTGGTCTTCATGAATGTTAGTCCCTTGTAGCCAACGTTTACAAGCAAATTGTTAGTAATAGTCAGGATACTGCCTCAGGATGTTACCAATATCCTGGTCCGGTATCCTGATCTGGTATCCTGATCATATACAACTAATAGAAAATCAAGATACAAAGTCAGGATATGGGCTCAGAATTTCACCCATAACAATTGTCCCCAAAAATATAACTGTTGGATATCCTGATTCCAACGGATATATTTTTTAGTCATTCCAACATGCCTGGTAAGGATATATGTTTTCTTCGATCTTGAGAAGTTTGAAAGCTATCCCAAGCTTGTCCTGGTAAAAAAGGAGCCGCCTGTTGCTGCTGCCAAAGGTTTCTCTTATGATGACCTTGGCTTCACGGAATCTATCAAGCCCATGACCTCCTTCCCTAATAAGGTAAGTATCCAGATCCTGTATCCCGTACACATATACTGAACCTGTATCCTGGTTAGTCTGTCTTTAATGATACCTGTATTTTGTAGGGTCTAAATCATCCGGTCGTCCTGCACTTAGAACAATTCTAATTTCCTGCAAGTAGAATAGTTTGACGACTGAAGGTGGAGGGATCCTGTGTTTCCAGGATGAAGCCTTCAACTGTTCATGTAAATATGCTTTAAAAACTTAATTGTATTCTTGGTGGATGGGTCTCTTTTTGAGACGAAACCAAGAATACAATCTTTTGGACTAATAATAATAAACTGACCTTTTAGTCTTATTTATTATGTTTTTATTTTGAAAGGTATGTTTTGAATATCCTGATCAAATATCCTGGTCAGGATTCTGATGAAATGTCTTCTAAATGTTAGAAAACTTGGTTGAATATGACTTTTTAGAAAACATAGATCATTTAGATAAGGTTTTCGAGACTTGAAGAATAATAAATCATACCAGAAACACTTAGGTAATAATTTCCAACCTTAACCTTTGAATCCTTTGCAATGTCCCCGGCATGGATGTCCCCTGTCTGTGCAGGATATTGCATCAGTGCATGACATACTTGAGTATTTCTTCACTTAATGATTAAACTTCGTAGCTTCTTATCCACAAAAGAACGTGTGTAATCACAGCTTGTCATATCTTTGCAATCTCGTTAAAAACTTTAGTTTTACTGGGGATAAACCCTTATGTACTAGGGATAAACCCTTAGTATCCTGGGGAAAATCCCAAATTTTCGTGCGCTACAGGCGGGAGTGTATAAACTCCAAGACTTAGAAAGGTGAAAACCTTTAAACCTTAGAGAGTATGAAAATACCCTTTCGCGAGAGAGGTGATCAATCCTCATATACCTTAAGGATCCAAGGTATAGCCAACAATAACGAAATTGTCAGCCACTTTTACATGAACTGGTCCCGCCACCTTGAACTATCCCTGGATAACTTGCGCTCCAGGCGGGGTGTTTAAACCCAATTCGTGAGAAATGTTAATACCTTTAAACCTGTGAAGGGATCAGGATCCCTTAAACGTGAGAGAAGGGGCCAATCCTCTAATCTTTCGAAGTATCCTGATTGTGTATCCTGGAGCTATATCCCGAAGCATATTCTGCAAAATAACCTTAAACTAAGGTGGGTGTTAGCTTGGCTAACACCCCTCCGATGCTTAAGTTAGTATTGGGTTCAAATAAAATAAATTATATTATATTTAAAAGAGACAGAATTCATACCATCTTGAGTTAGAAATTAAATTCTAAACTCACTTGAAATAGGCTTTGAGATGTATAGCATTCCAGGATCTTGGTAGTATATCCCCCTCCATATTCTTGAGTCGATATGCTCCTTTTCCTGCTTCTGATTCAATCTCATAGGGTCCTTCCCACTTTGGAGCTAATTTTCCATCGGCAGGATTAGTAGTATTCTGAAAAGCTTTCCTCAACACCCATTCTCCAACTTGAAATCTTCTAGTCCTTAAATTCTTGTTATATGATTTGGCTATCCTCTGCTGGTATGCCGCCATCCTTAGCTTTGCTGCATCTCTTGTTTCATCAATAGTATCCAGTTCTTGACATAAGATTTCAGGATTTGATTCAGGATCCTGTAGGCTTGATCTAGCTGTCGGTATCACCATTTCTGTTGGGATCACTGCTTCTGCCCTAAATACCAAAGAAAATGGGGTTTGCCCAGTAGCATTCTTCACAGTTGTCTTATCAGCCCATAGGACAAATGGTAGTTCTTCCGCCCATCTTCCTTTTTTAGCACCTAATCTTTTCTTCAAATTGTTGACAATTATCTTGTTTGAGGATTCTGCCTGTCCATTTGCTTGAGGATGTACTGGCGTTGACATGATCA